>SJJU01001437.1:0-73868 GCA_012932125.1 Conopomorpha cramerella | reverse complement strand
CGTTAGTCTCGCTAAAACTCGAGAACGGCTGGACCGATTTGGCTAATTTTGGTCCTGAATTATTCGTAGTAGTCCAGGGAAGGTTTAAAAGGTGTATTTCTTCCAATACACGCGGTACAAAGGCGACTTCCTATGGCAAAACAAATGTTTGCCGGGCCAACTAGTCGTAAATATAATTATATACAAGGTCAGGGTCGAAATAATACAAATGTTTAAATTATAATATATCATGGCAAAGTGTTTTTATTTTTTTGTTACTTGTAACATCTTCATCTGTAAAAGGTAGTATAAATAACTACCAATATTTATTACATAGTGTTATTACTTTAATCAGAGTAGTCTTAATCGTTATAAATTGATGTCTTCCACAGACAACTCTAATTGGATTTAACACTAACACAATATATGTAATGAAAGTAATATTTCCTGTCTAACAAGTTTAACAATAACATTCATATAGTAATTGAAATAATAGTATTGCGATTATCACACGAATTAATTTCGTACTGGTAACACTATGAGAACGTTGGCACCGTGTAATTTGCGTCAAAATAATTTACTTTTAGACGATCGTTAGCGAACGGTGATTCACCGTCATCGGCGAGTGAACTGGCACGTGATATTGTTTGGTTTTCGAAATGGCAGCGAAAATAACAGGTTGCGCTTTGGCGTGGCTGGATGGAGTCGGCAGGTCGACACTGCGCGCGTTCAAATCTTTTGTAGCGCTCTCTGGATTCTGAGCGCCCCGCCCCCGGCACGCCGCCGCCACCGCCGCCGCCGACACCGCGCGCGCATCAAAATGAGGTTCCGGCCCCGCACCAAACATCAAGAACGCTTATAACAGAACATTACACGCTTAAAGATATTAAAATGAGACAAATTTATTGCCGCGCTCCGATTATACGTTCGATAAACGCATAGACCGGTGATTATGATATCTCCTAGTTTAATCGTAAGATCGTTGCGGCGGCGGCGGCGGCACCGGCGTCGCGTTAGTCCCACAAACTGGTACTAATAAAAAAAAATGAAACTAGTTGTGTGTTGGCGAGTTTAGGTTCGAAAATCAACAAGGTGCTGAGGCTGGTTTATCCCGTGAACAATGCTTCGTATATATGTTTCAATATCGTTCCGACAACGTTTCATCGGGTTCGTAACAAACGTAAAATAAATTCAATATACTTCCCGCGCCGGTTTACTGATTAATGTTGTACACGGTCTCGCGTCGCGTTCATTTTTTCACCTTCATGTTATTCACTAGTTTAATTTATGAGCTTGGACGGTTATGGTGAAACACTTGGCGGCGGGTATCTAATGGAAGTGATTTTGTTATCGATACATCGGAAAAACTTGGCCTGACGCAACCGACGATAATGCTTTTCCCCGGTCTCGTGTCTCCTAATAATTACAATAACACAAGTGTACTTTAGTGAACGCTGGCGTTTGCTGTTCATTGATGGCTCTGGCGTTTTACTTGTTGTTAGAGTGTAACTACAAGCAGCGATTGACGATAAAGTTCACTATTAAAATTCCAGTGAGAGAGCAAGCAACGGTGATTCGACGCTCGCGTGGCGCCTTCTCAAATTTGTCTTCTATGCTTATTATAATCTATTGAAATCGTTTGTTTTCCATCTATTGGTAACTGTACCGATTTGATTTTAAATTTGTCTCAAATATTTTGTACTAGGCTAATAAAAGAAAATTAAATGTTGGCAAAAAAAGGGTGGAGCAAAATATTCGTCGTGAACAAAGTTAAGGGCAATTCACTAGTCGCGTATAATTTCATGGGCTGCCGCATCATGTTGATGGTTTTTCATGTCTATCATAAAACTTTATGAATTATGGAAAACTTACCTCATGGAACTTGAACATGACATTGTGTGTTTTATAAATTATGTGCAGTTTAAATTTTAATGATGTCCAATACATTTTTGTCGTAGGAACATTCAGTCGGTTTTAATTTAAAACTTGCCGTTTTCCTATTCCAACACAATCGTACAGTAATTATAAGTAATCAAAATAGTAGATACCACTTTTTAGTTTAGAGTGTCTTAAGTTAAGCAATTCAGCTGACATCCATTGGATGGATGACCACATACATTAGTTTTTTCTAGCGTTGCGGTCTCTATTGTAATACTTAAATCTTAAGAAGGCTTACAAACATAAATCAGAAGCAGAAATAGAGTGTTGCCTTATTTCTAACTAGGTAACTGTCCTTTAAAAAAAGAAAAGGATTATCATTTTGCATTTGCAGTAATAGAATAAAAAATATACCATAACAAAACTGAAAAAAGAACTCACTAAGCATAAATTGTTGTTGCGATATAAAAATATAATTCACAAGCTAAATTTTATATTTTATTATTAAAGTATTAGTGTGATGTGTTAGTTAACTAAAACTATATTTTCTTTATTGCAATATCTTCAGTGGCAAACAATATTGGATTCACTACCTACCTCTGTAACAATGTGTCAACCTGCTTAGTTAGAAACTGTATTCATAGTTTCAAGTTTCAAGGAGTCAGCTTGAAATTGTTGAGGAACAAGTAAAGCGGAGCCAACCAGCGCCTGCGGTCAAGTCGATCGTTCACCTTGCGCTATCACCATTGCGGGAAATTGATTTATATTGGAAAATAACTGCAAGTTCACTGACACCACTCCCGGGCCTTTGGGAAATGGTACTGATCTATATTTCATAACTTTAAAGGAATAAAAACCGACTACAACCAGCATTGGTCGCCTATAGGATTTTTTTAATTTCCCTAGATTTACTTACCTTGGGAAATATACATGTATCCATCATCAAAATCGGTTAATAAATTACCAAGTTACATACATACATACACTTCACGCCTGTCTCCCAGAGGGGTCGGCAGAGACTACAGATCTCCATTTGTCACGATCCTGACATACCCCTTTCGCTTCATCTACATTCATACATCTTTTCATACACGACCTCCGGTTTCGAGTACTTTTCACGCCACCTTCGGTCAGGACCTTCGGTCAGGACATCACCAAGTTATCAAACATAAAAAGCATATTATATACGGTCGAATTGTGAAACATCTATTTAAAATATATATACTTAACACTAGGTTTCTAGCTACCATGAATGTATTATTCCTTTCGGGACGGTCCAACGTGCTAAAATACCTAGTAGAATAAAGTTAAACAATACTTTAGTGTCACCTTAAACTAATCAAATGTTACATTGCACCGAGTGTACTTTTAACGGGATTTAATTTAAAAAGGTTACTGCCGTCTAAAAATATTTTCTTAAATGCTTTCTCGTTTATACTATACATTACGCTTCTCGTTCTTAGTAGGTACTAGACGGAGACATATTTACCTTTTCTAACATTAATGTCTGCCCATTTCCATCTAATCACGTTATTTTTTAAGCTAAGTATGTCATTATAGAATTTTAGGCAAGAGGTCACAGACCTTCACTAGCCATGTTCCTGGCAAATCAAGTTATCTCTGTCTACCCCTCTGAGAAATGTGCGTGGCGTATTTGTATGTATATTATACACAATAAAAAAATTAAAGCGTATTATGAGCTTCTATAGAGTTATGAGGTCTTCAAGTCACGGGTAAATAGGTACCTTATGAATAAGTGTGCTCCATCGTAGACCCTTCGGTGCTTGTCATCAGGCCGGTTGGTGGTCAAACGCGTGTTCAAACTAAATAAAATGAACGCAAAATGCAATCAGTTATTCTCAGGTAGGTATTTATTTCATAGAGTACTATAGGTCTTTGACTTCGTGTATTGGTCTAACTAATCATTCACCTTTAATCATCTTGGACAGGTATTATTTTGAAGTTCACTGCCAACCGATACTTCTTATGTTGTCATACGTGTAAATATCATGTATTGACATTTACATAGCAAGTTATTTGAGACCACGGGTACATCCAATTTGAATTTGATGATCGATGGACTGAATAAATCAATGGTACGTTGTTCTCAGCTTTTCAATACTTACCTACACGTTGTCTGATATTATTTTTTAGTTAGGATTGTAATACCGGTTGTATACTTTGTAGGTTTGACTCCGCATTTCTATAGGTTAAATATGTTATAACTTGCACTGATAGTCCCTCCATTAGCGAAATCGGTCCACCTGTTCCGGAGTTATGACATGACAACGAAAAGTGGCATTGATTTTTATATAATAGATGCATTTCTTTTGTACCCACCTACTACATGTACTGCAAGAGGGCTTTCAATTTGAGTAGAATTTTTGTCCACCAGTTCATACATTATATGTATCTACATGTACCCCTTGTTGTCAGTAGACTGCCTCATCAACAACCGAGAGCCTACCGCCAAAAATCACTTGCAGCACTGAGACATACTGTTTCTTTTTGCGGTTCGAGCCAAGTCAGTAGCGCCAAAAATATGCTAGACATGATTTTTGCGGTTCGCGTGATCAAGCCTCAGGTTATAAGTAGTCAAGGCTGATGGCAAAGCATTGCTGTTTTTTTTATTTGTAATATTGGACTTGGAATCATCATAACTATGTATTCTAACCATATTGACGGCATATTTATGAAATTATTTATGCTGCGTCGTGTGCACTTAATCACGTAATAATAAGTACCCCGACCTAGCCTTGGGATAATATATATATAGAGGTATATATGCGTCATTCATATACAATTATTATTTATACAATAAGTCATTAAATAAACCATTTTGTATTGTTTGGGAGTGGAACTAAAAGTAGAAATCCACTATGCTCAATACTGCAAATTATTCTTCATGAATTAGTCAATTAAAACATGTTCATGAACTACTATATAATAAAAATATTTTTAGGGATTAATTATATATAATTATATTACTAGCTTTCCACCCGCAGCTTCGCCAGCGTGGACTTCGGTTATATATACCTACTGCGGTATAAAGGAATATTTTTGTTTTCCCTCGGGAATATCATTTTTTGCGGGGATAAAAAGTACCCTATTATTTAAACCGGACTTCTAACTATACGTCTGCAAAATTTCAAAGCAATCGTTTCAGTAGTTACGGCGTGAAAGCGAAACAAACAAACTCACTTTCCCATTTAGAATATTATAAGTAAGAAGTAAGATAAATTTAAACAAACTAAAATATGTATGAATGTAGATAGATGAAGCGAAAGGGATATGTCAGGTAAATGGAGATCTGTAGTCTCTGCCATCCACTTTGGAAGACAGGCGTGAAGTGTATGTATGTAAGTATAAACAAACAAACCATTTTACCCGCTCTTTCATTGGTAGAATCGTCGTTTAGTTTTGTAATAAGTACACGTCACTATCATGTTGTGACCCCTATGTTGAAATGTGGGTGATAACCTCTGTGTAACCTTTAATGGGATAATAGGCGTGACTCAAATACGTACATAACGCCTAAACAATGTGCCCGATCGATGTAAAGGTATAAAACTTAATTAAAATTATTCCCATGTAATGATACAACCTTACACAAAGTGTAGCATCAAAGAATACGCCTGCGAACAATCTTGATCGCGTTACTTTTTCCCACATTTTATAAAATAACCATTAAATGGATGTTCATTCTTTAGCTCACCAGCCTTTCCTAGTAAAGCCTCAAACATGAAATCCAAACAAAACCACAGCTTGTAATTTTTCACACTTAATTCCGAAGTAGTTTTTTTTCTGTTGAACTGACAGTGATGTTTCACCGTCTACGAATAGAGTCTGGAGTCCTTTGAATCGAATGCGGTGAGGGGTTTAGATTATGTTGCTGTTGGTGTATGTTGCCAGAGGATTATGATCTCTGCGGCCGAGTGCTGGGTACATTCGGGTAGTGGTTGCAAGTGTTCCTGTAGGTGCCTCGTTAACGTGGATTGGGATTCGCGGTAAGCCGTCCGCTCCGTCTTGGAGTGGTGTGAATAAAACAACCTTCTTGCGGGGTTACGTTGGACCTTCCTTCTTAAGCTGTTTTCCTCTGTAGACCTCTTTCACAGTGATTATATTTATTTTTTTATGTCTTACTAGTTGACCTGGCGAACTTTGTTGTGCCAATACACATTGTTAATGCACACAGTGTTCCTTGCTCTTTTATGCATGTATTATACATATAAACCTTCCTCAAGAATCTACTAAAGAAAACCGCATCAAAACTCATTGCGTAGTTTTAAAGATCGAAGCATACATAGGGGACAGTCAGCGGGAAGCGATTTTGTTTTATACCATGTATTAACTGCACACATGAATAATGCATAGGTATATTTCCCTTTCTTTCATACAAATATGCGCTGATGAAAGCGATATATTTTCACTTCTACATGCGACTTTTAGTACTGAATTAGATGTGATATTATTGTAAGAATAGAAAGTTAGTGAACGTTCTTATCTTTAACCCTTCAGCAGTTAACACTGAGACATCAAAACGGGGATGACAAATGGTACGCAAGTTTGAATAGAACTTTGTATGATGACCCGTGTATTATTTTTTATTGTTGCTTTATTTCTTTGACGTGTGTCAGTGTTAATTCCTGAAGGAGTGAAAATTATCGAATCGAGTGTTCGTACAACAATGCAGTAGACAATAACATTTGTATGTAGAAGGAAGAATAAAACGCTTTCATTTGCGCATATTTCTGTGAAAGAAAAGGCATTTGCCCTAGACTTTATTGATGTGTGTTTATGATGATTTCGAGTCGCTTTACCTTTAGGCGTAAGCTTAGGGTATTCTACTTGGAGCGACAGAAACTTCTCCACTCCCATTCCAGCGCCTCGCGCCCCAACTAGACGTCGTGATCGTGTGACTTTGACTCGTCGGTGATCGATCAAAAAAGTACCTATGTATTTTATGTATTACTGTCAGATAGGTGGGTATACTTACCTACTTGCTTACCTTTACGTATTTATTTTATTTTTTCTCTCTCGGTTATGTAGAAATTGATTTCATTTGTTAGGTGGGGAAGTTTAGGCAGACACACACACATACACACTCACTTTGAGACACGTATGTACAATAAAACATTAAGTTTTGTGACAGATGCTGGTACTCGTTGACGTCGAGAGCGTCACTTTTGGCACTGGCTGAAAATCAGCGCTGTGGGCGCAAGCCCCAGCACAATGCTGAGCCGGCTGCCATTTTGCTGTTATAGGGACGCAATGTGTCCCGATGTCCCGCCTGGCATCAGATGTTATACTCACTTGGTGATATTGCATCTGCTGCTTGGTGGGGTGGAGGGGCACAGAACTTAACTTTTTAATTATTTTTTTTATCTGTTCTTTTATTTGTAAATGCTGTCCTTAGCAGTAAATAAATGCTCTTTCTTTCTTTTCTTCTTTCTTTCTTCTATGATTTCATTGATGTGCGTCCAGTAGTTTTTGCGAGAAAATTTTTCGCCTTTGTAATGTTTGTAGGAGTCCAATAAATCTTAAACCGGTTGAATAATGGTTCATAATTCAGTGGGCAATAATGCCCGGTCGTCTTAATAATTGACTAAGATATAAAAATGTTTCTAAATATTTTTTAAGGATTGTTAGAAAATTTAGAGCGTTTGTAAAGATTTATTTTGGTTTGATTCGATATGACATTTTATATTTTTCTTTTAGCAAGAATACGATCATTTTGGTAAGGGACTGATTAATTGTATGCAAATATTATTATCAATATATATATTATTCGCACAGATTTTATATTTATAACACCAGAAAGCCTACTCCTAAGTATTTTATATGTATTTTGAATTGTAAACTAATAAATAGATATTTGTCATGCTATATCCTGTCTCAATATGAGACTATCCCTCGTTTACGTATATTTTGGCTTATAGAGTGAAATAAACTGGAATCTCATGAAGTACACTATAAAAGATAAGCAAAGGAGATAGTATGTAGTAAACATATGTTTTAATACCATTAATTGAACCTGAACCAAACTACGAATGTACATAATACTTATTTTTCTGTAACATGTTAATTTAATTTATTGTTGTTTGAGAATCTTGACCAGATTTCAAATTTGCTGACCTTCCTTAAAATCAGTTCTCCCCAAGTATATTTTTTCATATTATACACCCCTGTGTCGTCAAGTCCCCATTAGGTTTTGTTCACGCCCTTTCATGGATTGTATGGTATTAATATTTTTTCTTGTTTATGGCACCTAAATGATATAAAAATATATCTGGCTGTATTATATTAAATTTCTGCTTACCCATTTTGTGTGAAATAAAAGTTTCATATTAATTTGATTTTTTATTTATTTTATAATTATCACGTTCAGACACAGTCCAATTTTTTGTTACGTATCATACAATAAATATCATTTAGATGTTTTTGACTAAATTACAAATGTACATTTTCATTTACACGTAACTAAATGCTACCTAAGGACCTATTATTAAGTTATCACAGATTGTGGCAGTAAAGCCTAGTTTACTAATAACATTACATACAATTCAAGAAGTCTGTTTCTAGACTCAGTACAATTGTCACACACAAATGATGTTATTTTTCTCTTATATGTACCTATACTATTTACTAGGCGAACAAGTTCATTGCATTGTCAGTTTATATTGAACTACTCATACAAAAGGCTGGTACAGTTTTGATTATTACACATACTTTTTTGTATCATACCATATACATACTCATACCATCCCACCCTCGCAATCGCATTTTGCTCCCATTTACTCTCTGATACATACGTTTTTAATTTTAATGACGTTTATGCTCGTACCAAGCGTAATTTGTATTTTAATACATCAAGCAAAATATACATATGTATTGGTACAAAATATTTACAAGAACATAATATACAGATAGGGCCTTATATTTAGATACATACGTTAACAGACTAGCCATCACATGGAACTGTCACTTCACTGTTTGTCACTGCACTGTCACTAGACGTGGACTGAGAGGGTGCGCGGGGAGGCTCTGGGCGGGGCGGCGTGTTGCGGGTGCGGCGGGTGCGCGGCGTGGCCCGGGTGACCGGGGTGCGGCGGCGGCGGCAGCGCACCCAGGTGGTTCCTCATGTGTTGGTGCCGGTGCATCGGCGACATACCCGATCCCACCGGCGACACTCCGCCGCGCCGCCGCTGGTTGTTCGGCACGTCCGGCAGCGCGAACCTCAACTTCTCCCAAAACAACTTATCACCCCAATGCAAATATGTGTTCGTCTTCAAATACAGTCTTATATCAGGATCGAGATCCTTTTGTGGCACATCGCCTAACAACACTACGATCAATCTTCTTCGCCTGTCCCTCAACACTTGATGGTGGGCCGATTTGAATTCGAAACGGCACCATTCTGATTTTATGAAATTTTCACTGAGTACCATTATGGTGCGCCGCGATGATTCCACGGCTTGTATGATGTTGTCTGCCACGTAGCCGCCCACGGGGAAGTCGCGGTAATGCAGGCACAGCTTGTAGGAGGGGTCGCCGCGTTCCAGCACTGGCGCCAGCTCTTCGGCAACCCATGCTTCGTCTTTTGAACTATAACTCACGAACGCGTCAAACATTTTTTCTCGGTCGTCTCTATCTATGTCACTGGCTTTATAGAATAGTCGCACACCGAATTTAGAATAGAACCACACTCTCATTTCTTGTCTGTATATGAATACAATCATCAGAGTGAAGGACAGCAACAAAAACCCACCAAGGGTTGCCACGAGCATTGGAATATAATCTTGAACATCGTCGGTAGTTATGATAGTTTTTATTGCAGTTAGATTTCCATTGATACTGTTATTGATGCTCGGCAGCCCTGTGCACAATGTTCCGTTTTCACTGGCGATATTAAAGCCGGATTCTGGGTCATCGTACGTGCTCTGATTGTACACCAACATTTCAGTGTTATTACCTTTGGAGTAGATGCATTTAGTGTTCGACAAATCAATTATTGAGTTGACTCGCTTGGTCCATTCTCGGAACATCTCGGTGTATTCGCAATCACATGACCACGGGTTGTATGATAAGGTTATTGCTGTCACAGCAGGATTAATTTTCCACACTGCAAGTGTTATCATTTTATTATGGTGGAGATATAGGATTTTGAGTTTCGACATATTCGAGAACATGTCCTTGCCGATTTGTCTAATGTTGTTATTGTTTAGATACAACTCCCGCAAATTGTCCAGTCCGTCAAACTCTTGACCTTCTAACGCCGACAGTCTATTGTAGTCCAAATGCAATATTTCGAGTTCTTTCAATCCATTGAACGTTCTGTTCTGAATGGTCTCTATGTTCGACGAGTTCAAGAACAAGACCTTTAGTCGTTTTCTGCCAATGAATGCGTGACTCGGCAGCATTTTTATATCATTTCCATCCAAGTACAATTGCGTAGCTTCCATTGGAATTCTTTCGGGGAGTGTATTCACATATCCAGAATTGGAACACTCCACGACGTTGGCTGACCATGACTGGTCATGATAACAGGTGCAGTTGTTAGGGCATGTCATTTCACAGTCACACGCGTCGAAGTCACAACAATGGCACAAAGCGAAGCAGTGGAATTCGTATTTGCAGAGGAATTGATGCGAAGCTGCCTCGACCAAGGGGACGTAAGCGTTCCCGCGATTGTACAATAATTTGCAGTAAATACTGTCCAAATCCATTAATTTTGGCTGTGTTCTTGCCCTGTTGCCGGTGTTAATTTTTTGTAACCACTCCATAGTACAGTCGCATTCTAACGGGTTCCCACCAATGAAAAATTCTGGCACTGATTTGTCATGAGGCACTGCTGATATTCGCAATGAATTCGGATCTAAACTTGTTATTTTGTTCCCGTACAAGTCCACTCGTGTCAAATTGGGTTTTTTGAAGAACGTATAAGACTGCACTTTGGAAATAAGATTATCGTTGAGATACAACATTTCCACTGAGTTCGGTATTGCACTGCCGGTTATTTCTGTTAACCTATTAGAACTTGCGTCAAACGTGCTAAGCGACAGTTGCGATTCAATCTCGAAGTAATTTCCAAGTTCAGCAATCCTATTGGCATGAATGTCCAACCACTGCAATCCAGTTGGAATCATAGCGTAGTCAAACCATTCCAATCTGTTATCAGAAATGTTCAGCCAGACTAAGTTCGGTAATTTGGCAAAAAGACCACCAATGTTCGTCAGGTAATTACCATCCAGCCTGATTGCTTGCAGATTAACGTTTCCGTCAAAAGAGCCGGGTTCGATCTTATGAATTTTATTTCTCGACAAGTTCAAAATTTTCAAAGAATTCATCTTGTCAAATACACCTTTGCTGATGTTTCCAATATTGTTTTCCGTTAATCGCAATCCGTACATTTGTTGCATTGTCATAAATGAAGCATTTTCTACGCTCACTATAAGATTTTCACCCAAGTCTAATGTTTTTAACTGTGGTATTTCTTTTAAGGCAATGGGGACTTCGTCGAGTCTGTTTCCATTTATGTGCAGATCTTGCAGCGAAGTACAGTTGCGTAGAGAGTGTGGATGTATTTTTGTGATCCTGTTGCTGTCGATTGATAAGACGGATAATCCTTTCAAGCCGGCAAATGCGTAGCTTTCAATGTTTGTCAATCTGTTGTTAGACATTATCAGTGTGTGTAGATTGCCCAATGAACTGAATACGTTTTCTGGTATGTGTTCAATGAAGTTTTCTTGCATTTTCAATACTTGAAGATTGTGTAAATCACGGAACAACGCAATTTCCATTTTCGACACTTTGTTGTACGAAAAATCTAAATACATCAGTCTCTTAAGTCCCGAGAATGTAGAGGTATTTATCCAATCAGATGTGAGGTCGTTGTGAGATAAATCCAAAACAAGGAGTTGTGTGAGATCACTGAACAGTCCCGGCGCCAAGACTGTGATAGTATTGTTGTTGATGTATATTTCTTTCAATTCTTTTGTGTCGCTGAATAACTCAGGGGGGAGATTAGTCAGCTGGTTGTCAGAAAACCTTACTGTCGTAAGCGAGGTTAATCCCTCGAGAGCTCTATCGGCAACAGAAGTGAGGCCGTTTCCTTGGAGATAAAGTTTCTGTAAGCGTTTTAGTCCCGATAGTTGACTTGGAGGTAAAGTGTCGATAACATTCCTTGACAGGTCTAATACGAGCAGGTTATCTCCACATTTGTCCGTCGGGTGTCTGTGAGCGGACGAGAATTGAAAATGACTAATATCACGCATTCTATTTCCGGTCATATTCAAGTGCTCTAAATTTCTTAGGCTACAAAGTGCTCCTTCAGGAAACACTAGCATGTTGTTTTCACTTAAATCGAGTCTCTCTAAATTTTGAACGTCTCGTGAAAACGCGGTCGGTGTTATTTCCAGTGACATAGAGGACCAGTCTGTGTTGTGCGTTCTAATTGTGAGGTTTCTAAGTTCTCGAAGACCTGTGAAGGCTCCATCCGAAAGATTGCCAATTTTGCAGTATTCAATTGTCAATTCTCGCAGCTCTATCAGCTGTCGAAAACTGCCCGGAGATAGGGAGCTTTGGAAAAAAAGAGCGTCGCTGCACTCTAACCGCAGTCTAACTGTTAGATGCGGTTGAATGGCACTGAAGTTTGTGTTTTCTAGTTCACTGTTGATGGTTCTGAGTCGGCACTGCAGTGCGACTCCCGAACCATCCTCGTCCGTGGTCCATCTGCATTCGTCCGGCGCTTGGTAGCGCGCGCCAGTGGTCGCCGATAGCGACGCACTCCACGCTGTTATGGCAGCGCACACCACCAAATAACCAATCACGTACCACATTGCACTTATTTGTTATACCTTGCACTTCACTAAACGTACAACATATCAACTTTGTTTATCATCGTTCCGCACTAGAGTTCCTTGCAAACATTGCAACGTCGCTGCACTTATATTCGAATAATTCGTACCGGAGCCGAGCACTACGTTCAGGCCGGCCACTTAACTCGTTTTCTCGCGGGAGCACTAATTGGATATGATCGTGTACCCGAGACTCTCGATGTTGACGCACATGACGCGTGTTAGCGGCTCGAGGTCTGGGGTGGAACTGACTCGAGTCGAACCTGCCCGTGCTGCGCTCGCGCACAAGGCCGCGCCGCCGGTTCACGCGTTCCAACAGGTAAACGTTCGCTCAGAAACGAAAAGCTATAAGTAAGAGCGGCCCGGTCGAACTTTTGTTGTTTCGATACGGAGAAGTTGCTCGTCAGAAAAACACACTCGCCGCACACATACACAGGGAACCGCTTTTTGTGAAGCTTGAGAGAGCTTTTGCGGTGAGTGAAAGAGAGATGGCGATAGTGTGCGGGGTGAGACGTAGCGGGCGGTAGTGGGGGCTACAGCAGCTGGTCAGGTTGCGCTGGCGCGGAGTCGCTGCTTGTTAACACTCTCATTGATGATAGAAACGAGGGCAGATGACAGTTGAAGGGTTAACTACTTCGTTAAGTATTTACTTATAATTATCTCTCGAGTTGTGAAGAATGGCATGTCACAAAGAGACTTTTTTGATATTTTTTCAATAAATGTACTTATTCACAAATGTAGGATAGGCAAGTGAAGATGTTTATAAATAAATAATAAATATCCCGGGACATTTTACACATCATTGCTATGAATATCATCTGAAATAATATTCATAGCAATTACAAACTGTCATTAAATTTATAGAAATGAATCGACTGTCGTATTTTAGAACAGGAAATAAGCGATAGTATTTAGTTTTTCTTTTTTATCACAGTATTCATCTTAAGAACAGGTAAGCACAAAACTTACTAAGTAACATTAGAAAAATAACAAATTATAAGATTTAGGTTAAAAAAATACTTTTAAACATATTTCCTGTACCTACTAAAATTAATATTACTACGATAAATTTTCTGTATATCCGTTCTGCCAAATGTTAAAACATTTATTTCAAGGGCAGGGCGTGGGAAATACAACCTATACCCGATTTATTTTATACGGAACGTGGCGATAATAGGTCTTATGTTATTTTTTCAGTAGTAGTTAATGTTTCCTCTGATTCACCGCATTGCACGCGAGCCTCCTAATTTGGCTGCCGTTAATCCTAAGGGCATAATTTCATAAATGCACATTTTCCCAAAACTACAGTTAAACGATTTTATTATAATTTCAACAAAATCCATTCGAGCTACAATCAAACTGTATCCTTGCATTAAGCGTTTTGTGAGCCCGGCAATTTCGTAAACGCCGTTTAATTAAATAAATTGTTTTGAGATTTAATATTTGATCTCATTTGTCGGAATTGGCAGGTAGGTACTGGATAAACTGAACTTGGGCAGGCAACGGGCTATTAATACGAATTTCGGGGATGTTTTTGTGTGGAAGGAAATTCTTTTTAAATGACGGGTGCATTGGACCCCTGCAATTTAAGGTAACTTGAAACCGCTCCGCTGACCGTCGTCGTCCTACTGAACCACTTCACAATTGTATTTTAGACAATGGGATGATACATTGCAACACTCTTTGGAGAAACACAATTTGAAGAGCTCTGCGGCATGGGGTTGCATCTGCGCTCATTGTGTCCCCACGTTTCTGCATACGCTGCTATTTTTCTCACCTGCCGTTGCACAAAAAAAATGCGACATTAGTACGTGCCTCAAACCCACATTCGGACGAGTAAATCACGGGCATTATCTGAAAAGTATCGTTCCGCAGCTAAATTCCCTTTAATTTTGAGCAGTGCGTTATAAATCTTCATGTCACGTAACGCTTTGGTCTTATAAAAAAGAGTATCGAAAGCGCAGGTTTTAAAAGCATTTGTTGGTGGGTAGATATTGTATTTGGTTGCCTCGTTTACGTCCCGAGAATAAATTTGTTGTCCTCATAATTTTATTTGGGGTCGAATCACGAGAAGGTCGCACCGCGGTACTATTTATGCGAGGTGTTGCTGTCCTGAGGCGCCTTCTATATATCTCAATTGCAATAAATTATCTCCTTTGTCACGCGAAGAGCGGAAAATTTGCAATCGCCGTGCAGCGACCGCGGTCGCTGGTTCCGCGCGCCCTTCCGCTCCACGTCGTCGATGCCATGGCTTTGTGTGTACACGCTAGTGTGACAAAGCGTTAATATTTAACAGTTTGATGTGATGGCCGCTAGTTTAGATCGCGCCTACAAACTTCACACACAAAGGGCCAGCGGGAGATTCTCCTGAGACTCTTTGTCCTGAGGACCGAGGCGTTTCTTACATTTCGCTTTATAATAGAACAGATAGGCGGTAAATTGTTGGTTATTGTGGAGCTATTTAATGTCGATTCGAGGGCTACTATTTGTATCTCTAACATAAAATTGTGGCCATTCAATTTGTTGTAGCGCATGCACATGTCGATATTCAATTGGGTCTCAAGGCGTGTTGTAAATTGCTTTGTGCTAGTTTTCTATATCTATAGACAAATAAATACCTCTCTCAATTCCGGCACTACCTTTTCGATACGGTGCTTATATTTTTAAATCGTACAAGTTTAAGATTACGCCACTTAATGTTTAGTTAACAAGCGCATCTAGTATAAGCGCATCTTGTATAAGCCTGAAATAATTAATTTTATTTTGTGAACCATACTGGATTAGCATAACATACCTGACTTGCATTTGTTGCATTTCCGCTGATTCACATCCTACCGGCAAGGCTATCGGAACAATTCTCGGGTTGGATGAAAAATTACATGGCATTAACTGAAGTAACATGTAACTCGTTGTTTTTCGACATTATCACGTGGGGAGTGCGCCGGTGTGTGAAGTTCGATGTCGTTTTCCATTTTGTTATTATTTTTTATAATTTGGGCAAGTAATCTCTGGCGACAGGCGCGATATGTCGCGACGGCTATCTCGCCGTGTCGCCGGACATACATTATCCATTAAGTCGTCATTTCCAGGCTGTTGGTCATTCCTCAAGCACTCGTCAACCGCCCCCGGATCGGAGTCCGATTGTTTCGCTACCATCTTATCTTGTGATACACTCGCCACAATACTTTGGGCCGAACTTTCGAGGAAACACCTTACCGGTGCAGTGTGCATGCATCCAAAGCTGTAGAACTCTGATTGGCCTCACTGTCCGAAAAAGTTATGCTCAGTCTTGGGTAATGGCGCCATTGCCGAATATATTCGCTTAAATGCACCATTTGAAACTTTTTCAGACGTGTTAGTCATACCGCACCGCGCACAACTTAAATTTTAGTATCGATTGTTTATTGCTTCAAGAGAAGTTCACATTGTGGCTGTTTGTTTTTAGTTTCACGAAACTATGTAGGTATAATGAATACTCAACGTTCGAACTGTACATTTGTACAAGTTCTTGTTTATTCAAACACGTTCTTAAACTTTGGTTCGTGTTATGTGGCTCGGCGTTCACCACAATATCTATGAGTAAATATCTCAAACATTTACTGGCCAATGAATTTTGTGTAGATTGCAACAATTTTCATTCATCTTTATTAAAGCACAGACCCAAAACTTGGTAATTCCTCGCCCATAACTTCATACAAGCATCTTCACTCAAGTATTCGAACCCTATCTCCGGCTTTATCCTGCTAATGGACTAGTTTGTTATCTAATCGGCTACACGTCGGACCTATTAATAATTTCCCACATAATTTTCTAATTAACGTCCTGTCCAACCGACCCGAGTAAACCCCTAGATAGGCCCAAACGGAAATGACGCAGTAACTAGCTCGCTATGATGTTTAAGTAATATTGCTTGTTTGTCCAATATTATCAGTTATAATCGTGCATTTTTTCCCCTTGTTGCAGGTAATATATACGATGGCTCTTATTCACGGTGAGTTGTTGTATGAGAGACAAATCCGTTGTATAAACAATTCGAGCATCGGATGTTACAAATTCGATCGCGTGTGGCTGAATCGGGAGTTGAATCGAGGCGTGTAAATTGTAGAGATTTAGCCGCGATGGCGCGCCCCTAGCTCGGGAGATGGTGGCACGGGCAATTTGGCCTCGTAGCTACATTGTGGGTTTATTTAGTGCAACGAGAGGCGGGGCACCTGGCGACTCTGCGTTGGGGTACCGAACTGGATTTACTACTATTTTTATTTTCACAAGCGTGCTTTAATCGCGCCATTTACTTTCATAATCGAATTATGCGCCAGTCATTTGCTCGCTTGTGTCAGTTGCCGGGGAATATCAATGGTGTTTGAACTGTCACCGACACACATGTACACTGTTCGGTTTCAATGTTTTTAGAAAACCTGTTAAGTGACGGTTGAGTCACCTTGTAGGCATGTAGAGGTACGTACGTGTTAATATTACATTTGGTGCCAAATTTGTTTCCTAACTAAGAGTCCTCTGTGTTCGACTAAAGTATTACTTTCCATTCACATTGTCTCGCAAAATAGCTTTTACGCCAAAATGTGCTAATGTAGCAATTTATTCTGTACGCATAAAAATCAGTGTCGTGGATATTGAGAAGTAAGTACGCAAGGACTGGCATCGTAAGAAATTGTATGATCAGGGAAAGTTACGGTTTGAAAAAAGATTGACAAAGATTAAACCGCATGCCTCGGTGGTTCAGGAATATCGACAGATATTGACGAATGCAGGATAGAGAAAACAGGCAGCAGAAACAGGCTCAAACTTTCATTGTTTGTTTGAGAGTTTAAGATGTACCAATATTATAATCTGTAATTAGTTACTGTTTCCGCAAGGACTCGTCTCCTTTATTCTTAATTGTCCTGGGCCGAAGCAATTTGTTTTAAATATTTCTTGAGGATCTCATAAATGGATGCCGATGTTTGTGACCTTAACCGGGACCGGTTAGATTACATATTGTCGTAGTCCAATTAGGGTGCGCGTACGCAAAAAATATTGCGCTTAAAACGTGGTGTCGAGTGTAATTTTTTTTATGGCCGTTTTTAAGAAAGGGCGTGTTTTAAACACGAGAAAGCAACATCAGGCACGATTTTATGTTAAATGGTTGTTGAATGTGGAATGAATTAGAGAGGGTTGATGATGATGACGTCCATGATCTAAGTGGACAAATTAACTGAGAGCCTTACGCGTGTACATCGTTGAAGTGAGAGCTTAGTAAGCTATATGCACCTACGGTTTAACTCTAAGATGGTTGCTTAATACCTTAGTACTACAACGGTGTAACCTTATAAAAACAGTATACCGTTTTAGTCCTATTCTCACTTTTTAAATGTTTCAGTACACACTGAAACATTTAAAGATAATCTCTAATCTAGAGAAAGAGTAGATTTTTAGACATTTTGTTGATACAATGTTATGAACTTATTTGGTTTGCCGAATTTTGTTAAAATATATTTTTAGCCGCGGTCAACGTATTGTCGTAACTTCACTTCGCGAGTGGCACAACTGAAAATCACTGTAGGATATGAGTGACGTCACTGCACCTGACAAGTGTGACGTCACTGCACTTGATGAGTTTGGATGCGTTCATGGGAGGATTTAAGGAAAAACTCGTACTTTTGTATACTGTATCATTTCATGATTCTGTGGTAGGTACATACTTTGTAAAATTTTCCAATTGTATTCCCGAAAGATAAAAAAGTGATTCTATAGTTATCGGTAGGTAAGTATTAGGATCAGTATTCTGAATCTTTTTTATATGTAACGGGCACTGACATTATAATTAAAGTTTAAAACGAAGGTAAGCTATACCCGTTTTAATACAATATTGTGAAAACAGGGAACATGAGTGGTATTGAATAAATATTATATTCTGTGCCTTAAAAGTGTTGTATGATATTTAAGAGCGATTTGAGCGCATATTCACTGCTGGATAATAATTGCTCTAAGTTATCTAATGTATTTTTTTTGGGTAAGTCTATAAATATATAACATCAATATCAGGAATTTGTCCATCCAATTCACAGGAGGAAAATCAATAAAAAAAATAAGCAGTCTGTCATTTGGTACCTACTATTATACCTATTTATTCTCATAGTACATAGGTAAATCCGACATAATGGAATAAATGGAATCTAGGAACGAAAAACTTTCAATCTACACGTGATCTAGGAGAAGTGTGAATAAAGGCGCCAAATCATATTGTTTTCATGGGAATATGTGCTTAATTACTTTTTGAGCTTCCAGGTCGCTTAAGGATCATTATCCTTCGCCCGAAACCAAGAATTGTGTTTTTTCTCCTATTGATATCAGATATTTCCTGAAAGCATCTGTCTACCCCAAAACAGGGACAGGAAATGAGTATACATATGTACGTACCTTTGTAGGTATGTAATTAGTATACTATAAATATTTAGCACGCAGTAAAAACACTCCTATCCTTACGACTGTGCAAATTGTTACATCGTAAAGTATATAATTGATTTAATGAGTTTGCTAATTAAAAAATAACATTGGTAATTAACTGAAGCTGTCTGGTTAATTGAGCACTCGGGTATAGTTAGCCAAGGGTTCGATAAATTAAAACAGTGCAATTGATTTACAATAATAATATATTTTTAATATACACATGTGAAAGAGCAACTAACATCAACCCATCCAAACATTCATGCAAACAAACTTTCGATTTTATAATATTACTAGTGGACGCCCCGCGATTTCATTCGCGTAATTTCACTTCTTCATACAAACTATACCGCCCTCTATATAGTGATGCAACTAACAGGATCGGGTAAAAAAGTATCCTATATCCGTCTCCCGGTTCTAACCTACCTCCCCACCAATTTTCAACGAAATCGGTTCAGCCGTTCTTGAGTTATAAATGTAGTAACTAACACGACTTTCTTTTATATATATAGATTACGATTTGTGATCGTGTTCTAGAATCCCATATCGCTGTCTCCATCATCTCATGTAGTTACGAGCGAGAGAGCACGATACGTCGCAAACAATTTGCCATTAGTACAGAGGAACAAGACCATCTTCGCGGGATTAGTGTAAAGTGCTGAGCTTAGGTTGTGTCTATTGCAACGAGGTGCAGTTCCTCGGCTCTAAGGCTGCCGTGTTGTTTAGTGTCTCAATGGTTTTTGTGCTTGATAATATTCTTGCTCGTACATTGCTGGTGTGTGAGTTTTACGTGCATAACAGTGTGTGGCAAAACACAGCCATGGACGTAAGTTTTATACTTAATAAAGTCACGTGGTCGCGTGATAAGAAGCTTTGGAGAGATGTCATGTTATACGTTTGAATGATGTGTCTTAGCCTAATTGCTAAGATTACAACTGTATGTGTGTGTGGATATAAATAACTTACTTAGTATAGCCTTAACACAGTTTTTATTATATGTGCATCATAGAGAAACGAATTACTCTTTCGGGGGTTTCAACCCTTTCGGGGAGTCATCTCACCTGTCAACGTGATAGCAATAAAATATTCTATTGTCTTATATTGAGGATGCACCTGAGGTAATAAAGAGAGAGTATGATAGTACTTTGCAGCAACTTGGATGAATTGACGAAGAAACTGACTCTATTGCACACAGGCCATGCTAACATTACAAATGGCGAACTTCTCACTCAAATCCATTTCTTCCAGGTCACCTAATCCCACACAAGACACCATCGTATCCATTTGTAGAAACACAACTAACTCGTTCTTGCGTTATAATTATGACTAGCAGCACCGAACAAATCAACAATCCAGGATACTTGTCCGTGCTGGATAAGAGAACTAGCTCTTATCAAATTCCAAACTAGTTGTCGCCGTCTATTGTTCCCTAATACACTATTGTTTTGCTTAGTTATGCGCCCGCGCACGGCGAGTGGCAGCGGAACAAATGTACCGGGGCATGACTCATTGATAAATTGACACAATATTGTTGTCCCCTGGAATGTGCAACGGGTGCGGGGCGAGGCGTTTTTGTCTCTATACTTTATGGTTGTATAGATTGCAGTGTCGCTGATCGTAAGATTTAGGGCCCTTCCGCAACTGGTAGCTTTGGCGACAAAGTTGCTGTGTCCGGTGTGTCTGCGGTATACCATGTACTAAAGTTGAAATTGATTACGAATGTTCTTCGTCTAAAAACTATAGGTGTTGGATGAAATAAAATAGTATTTTGATATTATTGTATCGGAAAATTAATAGAATAATGAATGTCATAAAACACAGCTTCAAAAAACCATGTTCACAAAAATAAGGCAGGCTAATATTAGAAAATAAAAAACGTTTAAATATAGTTTTATAGTTCAGATCATATTCTGAAAGCAAAATCAATGCATGTGTAATGGTTGAGGCGCATTCGTCTCTTTTTGACACTTGCTCTTAGAGTAAGGCAAATCATAAATCTGAGTAGGTACTTGGTTCACGTTTTAGATTACAGGCCTTAGACAATAAGATCCTTACTAATGATGGCGGAATTCTGATGGAGATATGATATGTATCAAGCTCAACTTAACCTTTGAAAAAAAAGAAATAAACAGTTTCAATAGAACTGTACTAACATTTGTGTAAGTAACAGTGCGTTTATTGGTAATTTTTATTGATCAATTATTTATATATCCAGTGATTAGAGTAAAACTTTTTTAACCAAATTGGTCGGAGGCGTCGATTAGTGTTTCAGATATTTGTACATTTTCTTAGTCGTCTTTACACAATGTAGGTAGGAACATGTTTTTCGTTACTCCTATTTTATTCTTCAGTTTCTATTCCCTTTTGGTCGTAGTCGAAGAGGAAACAAAACACCGCCGCCGCCGCCGTCCTGAAACCGTTCCATTAGACGAGATTTGATACGAGTTGTTGGATTGCACAAAGCTTTTCCCCAACTTTTGTATTTCCAACTGCTCGAGTCACGTTCGTTCGGGAGGAATTCCGCGACATTTGTGTTACAATTACGTACGCGTATTATCTACGTTCGTATAATAAAGGCCGAGGGATTGGGAGCGTGAAAATGTATTCGTGTATTTTTAGTTTTACTAGTAGTCGTTGTTTGCATGAGTTTCTTGACTTATCCGTCTCCAGGGTCCATACAGCTTTCATAAAATTTTAATTCATATTCATGTATGAATCAGGATCATTTTCACTGTGACTCAATTTTGCAGCTGCTTTTTTCTCACTCTCTCAATAAATAAGATCACACAAACCCATATTCATGTGTCGGAATGAACGTCAGCTATACTTGGAACACAATAAACCCACACGACTAACTTTAGGGATTTAATGTATAATATTTTTTCGACGGAACCCACAGCCCGACCGTTGTCCTAATGAAATATGACTTCATGTTGCGTCTTGATAAAGCTTCCAGTGACCGGGTTTTATGGCGATCCTGTGCAGATAACTCAGGCGCGGTTCACTGAAATAATTTACTCGGTGTGGTCGCCTCGCGCCTGGAGACAGTAGCTATGCATTTTTGCCCTTCACGACTTGTAGGGCCAGCAATTTTCCCATCACCGGTATTCTTGCCGTTTTTTGTCCAACACTTTGCCAGTGTAAGTTAAATCTTCACGGTTATTCTTCACGCTTTTTAAAGTTGCCGTAGCAGTTTCGATGCAGAGAGACGCACAAAAAAGTAAATACGAAACAATAACAATACATTCGAATTCAATGATGAAATACGCGATTGTATTGTTGTAGCATTAACTCTCTATTAAATCTGCTTCCGCTTTGCTGCGGGCTGTACTACCCCACAATGAGTCAATAAAATGTACTTCGAAAAAAACTTGTGACAATGCGCGCAGATCCCAATGTTCACGGTGCTCGGATCGCGTGTCAATCAAGAATCATTTTGCCTCCAGGAATCATGTTATTCTATTTAGGCTTATGTTATTCATTGGCCATATCGCAATAGCGGGCCGGGCGCACCACAATGCACGCTCCATATTGTATTGCGTAGAGCCCCATGTTTTACGAGCCCACTGCTAGTTCGCCAGCGCTCCGAGCTGCTGTAGGGTGCTCCGTATTGTGTTACCTGCGCTACACGCATTCTTTGAAACCTGAACTCCGCTCTAGCTAGGGATCCTTTTGTTGCACTTCAATCTGAATATTGCTTCAATGTGAAACGACCCCTTTACCGAGTGCACTTTTTTATGAATATGGTCGCGTTGTGATTCCGCTTAATTAACATATTTATTTCGATATAATACTGCCCTAATCGGATGAGGGCGAGCTGAACGCGTATTACCTGGCCGCAAACGTCTCGCCGGCAAAGGACGCCGTTGCCATATATTACCGGATTGTCGTTTCAGCGTAAAACTCTTGTAAGGCGATTGTAAAACAATATCATAAAGAATGCACGGGAAATATATCGGACAGTAAGCGTGATATCGAAGCGTTTATACAATGCATAAATTTGGTCAACAAAGGAGTCGAAAAACCGTTTAAGGGCAAGGGGTATTGAGCCCGAATGCTTTTGCATTAAGTTATGTGGTATGGTAATGTGGTTGTTCGCGATTGATTAACTGGTGGAGTCGTGTGGCGCGGGCCACTCCGCGGGGCGCCGCCGGGACGCGGCGTCATCCCGCCTCTACCAACACCTACAGATGTACACCACCATCAAAACACTCCTTACCTATATTGTTACTTAATCCTCGGCTTAAAAATACTTTCTACCTACATCACTATTAAATTTTTACTTATTGGATAAGAAATTTAACATCATAGTAGGGCAACCTTAAGCATTTCTTGTGTATACTTAATGTAAAAATAGGTTGACTCCTAATTGCTGGTAATTATTTTGTATCTAGAGGTAAAATAAATTAAGCATGTGGTCAGTCATACTTACTTAATGGTTCTGATAAAGTCAAGTAACGCATGTTGATAGGCCTTTTTTTGTTTAAATTTTGGTGTATTTTTAAATGTGTTGTGGATTAAACTCTTCGTTATAAGTAGTGTTTTTTTTATGGACTCGCATAATGGTTGCAAATACAAATTGTTTATTGCGTTCTTAGTGTAAAGTTCATACAATATTAGGTATAGTTACCACTTAGTAGTCATTTTCTGACATTGCAAAGTTTAAGGTACCTAGTAGAAGCTGCAGATAAGCATTTCTGTAGTGTGCAACCTCTAGTAGGAACCTACTTAGTTACTATAACAGTCAGTTATTTAGGAACTTTAGTTGACTTGGTTGTATTTATAGCTTCGTAATCTACTTGGACCTACGTAGGGTAGGCACCTATTACCCTATGTTGGCAAGTGGCTAGCTAATGGTCCAATAAAGCCATTCGTGCAATGAATGTATCTCAGATTGCGTTTTACGTTAATACCTGCTTTGAAAGAAATACACCTAGTTCGATTACGTCCCAGTCATTAAGGTACTGTTAACTCAGCTAGTCCTGTACCTAGATCCGTCACTGAAAATACTAGTGATGAGCATAGAACAATAATTATAAGTTATCCGCGTGTGATTTATAGTAGTAGTAGAAGTAAGACTTAGGAACAGGTAGGTGGGAATACTAGAGTTCAAATGTGTTACCCCATGGTGAAAACATTTAGAACTAGTGAGAAATGGGTGTATATTAACATTGTGAAGCCTTACGAATGAAAGAAGTTAGTAGAATGTTATCGCGATTAAACATCAACACGTTTCCTGAAACCGAGTCTTATTTTAGAATAAGGTCTAAGTGTTTTCAAGTCAGACTAGTAGCACATCGCCTGTCCATAGAAGACGCCGAACTAATAATAAACACACCGCGGCAATAATTCAACTTTATCAGTGTCAAATTTTAATTGGCAACGTGACAGTCGTGAAAATGGCCGTTTGAGAAGGTTCTAGATTGCAGAATAAATCGTCACGCCCGCCTCCGCCTCCGCCGCCGCCGTCGCCGCCGCCCCTGTACCACCGAACGAGTCGCGGGGCCAGCCGTGTCGCTTTTAATTGGCGTCAGATATGAATTAAGTGTCTAGGTACCTACTTTATGCGTCAATTTCCACGAACACAATATTGCAGATAATAGATATCGCAGTAGATTCAGATCATTTATTATTATTAACCAGAATCTGTTATATTATACGATATTTATAGGTAGTTTGTAGGCTCTAAGCAAACGTTTGCAGATATATTATTATATATTGCGACATATACTGTATCAACGGCAAAATATTACCATAGAAAGCTCGTAAATATCATTGGCTTCTATTTTTTCTTTTGACAAGGTCACCGTGTCAGTTCGGCAGTGTCAAACTTATCGGAATGCCCCCGGTTGAGCTAGTTTTTCCAGAATCCATTCCTACGAACTGCCGGTTCGCGTTCAAATTGGGTGAGAAATGCTCTATTTGACGGCCGCTTTGCATATCATGCCAATAAATCTAGTTGAGCCGGAGCTAGCTGCGGTGTCGTCCAGACGTTACACAGTACTACAACAGCAAAACGAATAGTGGCTTCAACTATGTCCTGAACTTTGCCTCGCTACATTATGAGCTTCGTAAGAGCTCTATTCATATTTCATGACGCGTGTGTTATGGAGTTTATTTACGCTTGCGGACTCGTCATTTTTAGCATTATTGTCTACTTCTCGGCTTTATAGCCGCTTGTTCTCTTTATAGCATGCTCATTGTAATTTTATAATCATGTGAATTGGCATTTGACATATGAAACTTTTACCTAACTACGGTTCGTTGTACATGTCTAGTTAGTACACTGAACATAAGATGCCGTGACCTTTCTAGGTGTTTTTAATGTAATATTATTTTGAGGTTATAGACCTTCCTGGTTCATTGTGATATTATTATAGATAAAAAGTTATCGAATGATGACCTCAGCGTAACCCTTAAATGATGACTAGTTACAATAAACAAGAATGATCTTTTTTATAGTTTGTATTTATACAAAAACTATTAAAGCATAAATACTATTATCTATACGCGTTTAATTATCAAAGTTACATACTCAATATTGCGTAATAATAATATATCATACTCTGACTCCGAGAAAGATCGCCTATCGTAGTTAATTTGTTGCCCAAATTGCGACGGAACCCATTTGTATAAATTGCGGTTAATTGTCTGCCTTGTTTTCCTGCGAATTCTAATTATAACTCTTATTTTTATTACATTGTTTAAAACACCTCGAGCTTGCACAATGTTTTAAACAAACGATTACTATCAATATATTGGGGTAAAAGGCGACCTAAGGATTGCTAATAGATCTTGGTACCCACCACCAGTAATTCCTATTTATCAAGCTTCAGTAGGGCTTCTGACCTAGAACATACACACATCAAAAGTGTCTAGGGATCAAGAACATTTTTAGCTCTAAAAAATCTAATTTAAATAAATAAATTAATGAATTCAGTTTTTATAAAATAAATTCTTGTTAGCAATCTTCTAAAACGTACTTGATCCCTAGACACTTGATGAGTGTATAACATGCCTTCATAATTTCTTTGATCTACCTCTACTATTAATCTATGAATTATAGATATGATTTTATTATGTGATTCATTCCTAATACATAGTATCTATTATTTATTTCAATCACTCCGAATATCCTTATCGCGCGTCTGTGGTCAAGTTGGTCGGATACTTGACTTGCAATCGAGACATGTATCAATGGGATTCTTTTACGGAGCCTATGTACGCAACGCTCTTACGGTGAAGGACAACATCGTGATGAAACCCTCACACCACAAGTTGTACATATGTACCCTATAAAGGCGATGAGCTCACTCCCTGTCACGTTGGGTTAAATACGCTTGATGAACTGTGGGCATTTACTTAGCAAGTGCCTCTTCCCACCCCGCTTTGGGATTAAAAGGCGTGAAGTGTAATTTTCTTATCCTTACAGTCTGTACCTACTGGAGGAGAAACATATTTTTTATGCATTCCAGGTCTGTACTCACACATCAAAGTTGAAATAGTATGCTTAAATTTTATTAAGAATAATTTTTATGTCGTCGGAATGAGTATAATTTTGAGATTGTTTCTTTAGATTTTATATGAGTCATCTATTACGGGAAGTAGTAAAGGTACTACCTATGTAATTAGCTATGTACTGTCATATACTTTTTAATGTCGCCTGGAAATTACTTTAGTATTTTCCCATTTGTACAATAGTATGAGGTAAGTAATGCGTATTCGTACACTTGAGAGCAATAATGTCGGGTCGTTTAAAGAACCTCAATTTCTGAGAAATTTTAACACAAAACGTTAGGTATAAGAAATACTTGTCGAGCATTTATTCGGCGGTTCTCGTTTCGAAAGTATTCGGGTATATGAGTGTAGCCCGAAATGTTGGCTTTCGTGTGTAAAGCGTTTAGTCGCGAGCGGTCCTCGTGGAGTCTGCAGCCCGCATTATGCCTGCGAGCCACCACAACAATTGTTTTCTCACACCGATAGATTTACAGTTACCTATCTCGAATGCCTTAAGGCGTACTTCCATACGATTTTCATGGATAAAGTATCGACACTTCCATCAACCGGCCAGCCAATAATGCGAACAAACTCACCGGGCGAATAATAAACGAACCAAAATGGAAACAAAATTTTATCACGCTTAGGTACTTTGGTTCTTTGGTTATCGCCAATTTGTGTCAACTGAAGCATTCGTTTAATATTAATAAAAATGCTAGCCCCTCAACCCTCGCGTACTTTTACGGTCGGGTTGATGGCGACTTATTTGAATAAATATTTCCGAGAGAAAAACGACGGGCTCGGGTATTCGAAATTTATTTTGTAATTTTTTCTTTTCGACTTTGGTGTCCTTTTCACGCTCGAGGCGACGCCCCGCCAGCAGGCGCATTACTTATGTCAATGACGAGACACTATTACAACCCATCCTTTTTTCTAATGTAACTTGTCCCATATTATAAAATGGGAATCAAACGTTCGGCCTCATTCAGCCTTTATTGGTTCACCACAGGAGATCGTTCTGTTTTCACTTGCGACGTGATTGGGATTCTGTTTGTAATATTCTTGTTCCTTTTCTTTTTTCTCATTTGGAACGCCTTAAGGTGAACACATTATTTAGATCATGTCATTTACATACATTGGCCTGTCCGCCGCTGTCGCCATACGTTGGTAGAGTTCATTGGACATGTGTTCAATACGTGGCGCACATTCAATGTGCGCAATTATTTCCCAAGCTCAATGTTAGCACAAACATTTCCTATAAAAATGGCGCAATGTATACGTGTGGCATTAATATCTTGAAAGGTAATCTACTATTCGCCGGCCCTATGGTCATCCATGAGCGAACATTGCATCGTCGATCTCAATCGTGTAATGAGTTGTCTGCGATCTATTTATCTGGACGGCGGCGGCGGCAGGGACGGTGGCGGCTGGTCGTCGTCAGCGCGCGGTAGCTGATGCGACCAGACGGCCGGCAAATGGTGCGTGAGCAGCTCCCCGCGAGCCTCTTTATGTCGCCTCGAATCAACGCGCACCCGCCTCGCTCACTCATTAACCACGCGGCATCAGCCCTCCGACTAATCTTTTATGTCAAATACGTGACGTTGGAAGCGATACGTCGCTCGATTGGGGCTGTTTTTTTATCACGCATCTATCACAATCCTTAATATCGACAAGTGTCTAGTCAATGAACTATAATGACATAAGAATAATTTTATCGAATCCGATGCCCGTATAAATAGGAAGCCTTTCGAATTATGCTTTGAAGACAATCAATGTGACGACATTGTCCGGCCAACAGGAAAAGGCATTCAACAGAGATCGGGATGAAAATTGCTGTGAGGATGTTCGGATAAATACCATAAGCGTCGTGGTATTTGTTTTGTGAAACATCCGTGGACGTAGCAAAGGCTTATGTTAATACATAACATGCTTGCCCTGTAATTCGATCATGGATCGCGCCGCAGCGCCGGGCGGCACCGGAGGGTCGTGAGGAGCGCGTCGTGCTCTCGAGATCGCACAAAACTCAAGCGCGGACATAACTTAAAGATAATGCTCATTTACATCGGATTTTAGTTTGAAACGAGACATTACACGGTCTATCCTCCATCCTTAGATAGATAGAGTCATTTCGTAAGACGAATGCCGCAGTCGAATGCGAAGTCAAAAGCGATTGACCCGGAGTTATCGGCTATTGAAACTGGGAGTAATGTTTCTCGTCGAGCTATCTTCATGATCTTCTCTGTCTAGAAGAAAAGCTGTAAAAAGCATTATTGTTTTACTATTCTTAGGTTTAAGTTAACGGCGAACTAAATCGATTTTTATTGATGGTTTTTATAATCGACTTTCCTAAGACAAAACATGAAATTTAAAACATTCAAAGACCAAAATCAAAAGAGATGTTTTCGTTGATCGATCCGTTTAGTAATTTCGCATTTGAGCTACTGTAGCATGATAGATTTTATCATTTCCGATTGTTGGATGTCCCTGTAGAGCAGATGTGTAGTTTTGACGTATCTCTATTGGATATCTACAGTAGTACTTTGTTATTAGACATTTTGGAATGTGCATAAATAATTATAGATGAGCTCTTTCATCAAGTTAAATTTATGAAATATTGGGTACAAATATACTGGTTATATCATTCTCAGTTAACATACCTACAGCAAAGCGACGTATTATGTGAATAAACTCCTGTGACACCTGTAGATAGAGATATGAATCTGACACCTTGCGATGGTGGCGATTTTGGCCTCATTGATTATACGAGCAAAGGCGGAACAAATCGATTCATTTTTGGTCTACGGCAGTTCTTGAAATGGTCCCTAAAAATGTCTGTATAAATATGACCCAAATTGTTGTACATTAATTTTAAGAATTATATTTGTAATTAGTCCATGTATTGGTGTGAAAATAAAAAAAAACGAATGTGGTAAAACTAGTATCGAGTATTCTAAACTATGTGATTGATTAATAAGTCTCAAAGTTATCTAACAATTTATCTACCAATCATATTGATTTGGAACACTTAATTCGTCATTAGTACTTTAGTCCTGTATTCTAAAAAAGTTATATGTATTCGAGTACTAGGTAAGCATAGTATGTCTCTTTCACACAGACATGATTAGAGCGAGATAAACGTCAGTTGATCAGAGATCTGTGCTTGGGGGAAGTTTAAGAGCTTTTAGTATCCTAATCCATGGATATTTCTCAAAAGAGGCATTGTCAGGGCACTATCCATACCAGTGTTATAGGTGTTTGATTTAATGCCGATGTATAGTTTATATGAAACAGTGTTTAATACGCAGATTTATTTCAATGTTTTCTTTTTATCTTGACGGACTAATCGGTAGTTTTCATTCGCACTCACAACTTGCCTATTGCAAGTCGAGTGACCCGAGTACTTTCAGGCTCGTAATACTAAAATGGAGCACAGTGTGTAGTTACGTAGAGTCCGCCTAGATTAATTATAACAAAATGTTTATAGTAAAACAATAGAGCCATTAACGGCAAGGTCAGATCGTACAAAACATAGGTAGATCATATTGAACTATATAAATAAATGTAGCAAGAGCGTGGTAGGTAAGCACTATTTACAATGCTCCGTTTGTTTGATCTTATCGACTGTTATAATCCTTTGTATACCAAAAAGACTTTGAAAATCCTTCCCAAAGGGGTAATAATAGACTTCAGAGATGTATATCAAGCGACCCATCTCTTGTTTGATAAATAGAGTTTTTGCTGCTCCCAATCAGTTCCCTTTGTGTTATAGGATATACCTTATTTATATGAGAAATATTGTTGATAATAGTCGGTAGCAGATATAGATGTTATTGTGTTCCGTAGAATGCATGTTTTTCGTTCTATTCTTTTGTGCAGCACGGTGTTATTGTTGGGCGATGTTTTGGGTTATGAAATTTATTTCTCTGACAAATTGTATGTCACCTCAAATCCTTTCGCTTTTGTGGCATCTGCTGTGATTACTTGGCATGTTTTATTCTCGGAAGTGTGAAGGAGAATGTTGTCTGCTATTTGTGAATTCAAAACACACGTTTAAATATAGAAGGAAATGTGTTCTAATAATCTGTTAGATATATACAATGTGGCTTTTGGGTGTTATATCAGCATGACTTCGGTTTTTATTGCATTCGAGTAAAATTACGTTGCTCGTTGGTACTATAGGTAAATGCTTGTGTTTAAAAATAGGTATTAAATGCATAGTTGTTTTAAACCTGTCAATTGATAGTCATACATTTTACACTAACTTGTTAACCCAGGGCAATTTTATGCTACGTTATTATAATCGACTCTTGTCTTTCCTGTCATAGTCACTGCCAGCAGTTCAGTTTTATGTAGTTCTTATTCGCAACAAACGAAAAACGGTTTTTTTATTTATCCGTACGGGAAACGGAAAGGAAACAGTTTTCGGACGAGTTGCACGAAAGTTGCATTGACCCGAGGCACTTTACACTACTTTCAATTCGCAAAATATAGTTTAGACTTGGCAATAGAATGTCAGCGGCAGGGGAGCCACCCGCGGTCGAGTAAAGAGCATTTTATTATAAATGTGTTTTGCGAACGACGAGACGCGAGAGTCTGCGGCGGAACGCACCAAATGCACCAACTTTAATGGAAAAGAATTGAAAAGTAGCGCGTCTATATGGTAATAGAAATTGCCCGGAAGAAAGGAACACAAACGACCGACTCCGGGCGTTTGAGTTACGTTTGTTTTCTTGAAAATTGAGCGTTATTGCGCTTACTACGGTGCAGCGTCGACCACGCCAGCCTGGCGCTATATACTCTCCTGTCTCGGGAAAATCAACAAAACGCGAACCCTATGACACCGGCGACGTCGACGACGATGCGAAGACTTTTATACGAGTTTTCAATTTCGTGCCTAGCTTTTTCAAGATAAAATTCAAATATTATGTTGTGAGTTAAACCAGCGCGGTATATTGTTGTGTGGCCGCGGCGACGTCGTTCTACTCGATTAATTGTAAACAAAGCGGCTCGAATGTGTTATACTTGGACAAATGTTTGTATGGCCAGAAGTGGGCACTTAGTGAGATGTCGCTCTATGGTTTTGTGTGACTTTGAATATATATTTTTCTTTATATTTACAAAATGTGTAGGCATACAAGCTATGGTAAGTGTGCCGCCATTCTTTGGGATTAATTGTATACCTAAGCCTTTTATAAATGTCGTCTCGCTGATCAATATTCATGTTGGGACGGTAACAACCTAATTGCCGCTTATAAATTTAAGCTGTACGATGACGTCTTAATTGCTACGCTAACAAATAGCTGACGTGTAGAAAAAAAAGAGGTTCCATGTTGCCAATTTATCAATAGATAAATTAATGTTATCACATAAAAGTGGTACTCTTTATGGCCGTTGATTTCCTTCTTCATGACTTGGAACAGTGTGAATATATTGTAGAATATTTTTTTCCATATCTCTTTTTATGGAAGTGCATGATACAGACGACACTCTATTAACTAGTTTCGTTTGAGTTTTATTGAGGTATCTGTTTTAGCAAAAAGAAAAAAAAAAGAATCTAGTCTTAGCTTTTAAAATAATTATCAGTAATTGAAGTTATTTGCGATATAGTAATAAGTCAAAATTACAGCAGTGGCGGAAATGCTCTGTTACTATTCTTAACTAAGTGCTAATTTCTGTATGTTGAGAAATGTTTAGTTATTAATTAGTGTCATTGTAGATATCGTTTTATTTTACTTAGATAACTGCTGCTTCTGAACTATAAAAAACACTGTTTTTAAAACACTGCATTACTGGCCACTTCGGATATATTCGGGACACGAAAGAGTTTATTGAGCAGTATGTCTTACGTTAGTATTTGTCCACGTTTAGCCCACTTCTGGAAAAAATACGGGGAGTCATGTCTCCAAAGGTTCACTCCACCCCATTCGAGATTATTCGAGTTTGTGTAACGCACATAGTGTTTCATTTAAAAAAAATGAATGTACGCGACTGAAATCGCGATGTTTATCCATAAACGGAGCTGCGAATTACCAATCGAACGATTAAATTATGTACTTAATTAAGTGTGTGTGTGTTTATGGATGATATAATTATTTATGGGCAATTATTACAATGTTGATGTCGTATAAATGTCTATCAGAGACCCAGCTGATTGATCTTGATTGGTGCTAGCGACTTTGATAATTTTAAACCCATTTTATATGCAATATTGTTTCCGTTATAACTGTATCTGTTATAGGTTGAAGGACTTGTTTCATATTTTATTATGGAATGAGTCATTTTGAGTTTACGAGCTCCGTAGCTGTTTATAATGTATACAATACGTACAGAATTTGTTTGTTTGAACGGATTAAAATTTATCTCACGCAATATTTTAGAATTATGTTTCTATTTTTTTGTGGAAATCAAGAGCGGTTTAATTTCACTTTATTCTCGTAACTTTTTAAGACAAGCTTCTTTTTCATATGAATGTCATATGGAATCGCGAGTGGTCAATAATCCATAAAAATATAATTTGATTAATTTCAGAGTAACAATTTTAAATCGTCATCCATATAGTTTGAACTACATGTTGATAATGTCAGTAACACCAGTTCTAGGACATTTTTTAAGTAGGTATTGCTGATAGGCATTTGTAGCATTCACGACTTTGGTTAGAGTAAAACTGCGATACGATCGATACATTTCACGATCTCATCCTTAATATGCAACGCAACTGCAAGTGAAACCGCTGTGCTCCGCTAGTGCTAGCAGTTAACGACAGTCCCGTCACTAGCTATTACCGTAAACTCTGTTAACAACTTCCAATATTGGAAATGAGAATACAGAAAAAAAACAACTTGAACAATAAACATGGTATAAATGCGCATAAAATAAACATATTTTCTCAGTAAATTATTCGGATAGTTTACGTATTTATTTGAATTTGGCCTAAGAAATGAGAATTTAACCTAACGATGATTTAACTTGGCAGGATTAAATCTGACACCTTCGTTCGGGGACTTAACACCGTATAAATAGGATTTAGCAAATTATTGAGTTGTATAATCGGCGATGAGATATGGCGGAAATCCAGTTTGTGAATGAGATAAATATCTGTTTTAATTTCGTCGGAATCTAGGAGCCGCTTATTTGAAAATGCAAATTTCACATTGCCAGAGTTCATTGGCCGTTGGTCATCTGTATAATATGCTCGTCTGAGGTCTGAAGACCGTTACTGCCATCGGTGCGAGCATGTGGACCGAACTCGAGTGCTATTTGTTCAATATATTCTCACACACTTGGCCAAGACTTCGTGTCAGTTACATGCCATAAGTTTCGACACCACGCGGGTCAACAGCTCTGGACTTTCTTCCATTTTATTTATCTTCCGGCCCCTCGACCTGTACTACAAGTGACAAGTGTTTCGCTTCTAATGCATTAAACATAATATCTGGCCCTGATCATGAAACGAATACGATCCTGTCGTAAACGAATTCATCTATACAATTTATTAAATTGATTGCTGTGCAAGTGTAGAACGAAGCTAGTGTGAATCACGCTTACGCATCAATGTACGTATGTCGATTCCAAGAATGACCTAATTACCGCGCTGTTTGTCTTTACAACATCTGTCTTATTATTTGTGTTATAGCTAGTATTAAATTTCTTTCTACATTTTTAGGTACCTACAACTGTCATTTGGTGTCAAACTGACTCTTAAACTGTGGTATTATCATTTCAACGCGTCCACCTTTTTATTTTATTGTCCACATAAAATAAAAGTCACGCGATCTCTTATGAGATAGGTGGCAGTACTATCCGAATATTGCCGAAACAGGTTTGTTCGGGAGAATTCCCTGTTATTAAAACAGTACTTAACATAACGCAGTCTCGCCTGTTATACCATTAAGATTTTGGTGATACGCAGAAATACTTCTTGAGGGACTCATGGGGATAGGTGGTGAACCTATCGTCGCTATATATAATATACATACTACGTACATACTAGGCCTTTCGGTATGCATTTGTTTCCCTCAGTTTTGTACTTTTGTTCTCTTCACTATAAAAGCATGGCATATTTATGGTATGTCAGTTTTGGTCTATCAGTTTCGATAACACTTTCGTTGTCACCACTGAAACAGCAATAAGGTAGGTTTGTTATATTCAATATATCAGTATCAATTAAAAAATGAACCTTAATGAATTATGACATACATAACAATATGAGTTTCATTGTTAGAGTGGTAAACCGGATTCTTGGTCAACTGTACCTACATAACATGTAATATTAAAAATGCGATAGTTTGTGTTATTATGTGAGTTACCTACCTATTTCTTCATGGGAAAATTACTGAATGTATTTTCATAAAACTTGATGGGGCTTTATATTAGAATATTTTGATGAGAACGGAATAAATGTGACAAAACGTTGGGAACACTCTCAGCACAGTTTAACATGGGCTCTCCTGGTTGTTGTTGACTTTACTGCAGCAGTACTCCTACTATACCTAAGTTAAATTGTCCCGATGCTTATACAAGTACCAACCTACGTTGAGTTTCACAACAAATTGCGCTTCCTACACAATGTACCGGGTTCGCGCCACCCACATTCCTGTGAAATTGTTGTCACGTAGCGACGCCGGGCGTGGAAATTTTGCCCCTCGGGTAAGTTGCGAGTCGTTAGCAGTGATCGATATGCCTAGGCCAGTTACTCTCCACTGCGAACCGATTACCTTTGACGGCGACGACGACGCGCTGCGCTCGCTGTGGCCGAGACGTGCCCTGCGAAGTTATACATAGTTCTCTGACCATCACAAGGCACCGAGAAACTGGACTGACAACGCAACGCAGTCTGTTTGCGTTGTCACTCTAGTTTCTCGGACTGTTTTTTTATTTATGATCACTTTTTACAGAGTAGTCCGTTTTTTTGTAGGAACTGAATCGCATCGAGGAGCTATAGAATTTATCTACACTCGTGAGCAAACATTCTGAATGCAGTAATATTCAATACAAAACAACAGTACTTTATGACTTTCTTCTACGTTATTTTATTGTATTTAAAAAACATGTTCATTTACACCTAGCTCTCCGCTATTGTGAACTATTTACATACTGTGTTTTGTATCCGAAATTATGTCTGATCCGAAATGTTTGCTCACAAGTGTAGTTGCTACGTCTCTAATATGCCCATAGTTCTCGAGGAATCATTATTTTGTATAAGTAAGAATATAGAACTAGTGGGAATAGTTAGCCCCATATTGTTAATTTAAATCACACTAGTGGTTCCCTGCTGTGGAGTATTCTCTCTTCTTAACCGCGGTCTTGTACAGTTTCTGTGGGAGTTTCACATGGGTATTATTGTCACAAACTTTCGCTTTTATAATATTAGTAGGATATACCCCTTTTTCTTTATCTTAAGAAATTTCTAATAAAACATCTTTAATCTAACAGTTCCTACACTTCTTTGAATTGGAATTTTCCCTTTGGTAGCGCTTAACATCGGCCTGTGGCGTATAATTATTGAGTTCCCAAATGAACCTTTAAAATTGTGTTCAATGAACAATTTTTGTACACTGAACTGGATTTTCCGATTCCTTAAAGTTCATTAAACATTATAGGTAAGTATTTTGTAATATCCGAGTGAACATGTGTTTTGATGTTAACACGGATTAAGAATTTAGAATTTTATTAGTCCTTTAAACTCGTCAATAGTTCCGGATAGATTAATCCTTGTGTTATGATGGTGGCTCTAGGATTTATTTCCATTAAAATTTGGAATAAAAAGTAATTTAAAACAGGGCCTTTAAAAAACTCATAATATGAAATATTACCATGCTTCTCTGTTATACATATTCACACAGATCTTCATCAGAACTTATTATTAACCTAACTTAGTTATAAAAAAAGTATCTCACTGTACTCCTTCATATGCAATCGAATCAACAACATAAAAATAACCATATTTTATGCAGTTTAATTAAACGAGATCAATTTGTATGTCACAATGAAAAGAAACAATTTACGTATCTTGTTATGCAAAGATAAACAGCCGTCGTTTTAATAGTAGCGTGCCGGTTTCTCTGAACAATTACATAAAATATCATACTTATGCACACAAGTCGTCTCTCACGCTCACCGGGCCTCGGTAGGGTCGCTTCCAAATCGGTATTTGTCGCTAAAACGACTGTATACAACTTTAAATGATTGTCCCTTCCTCGTTTCTCATATCTTTTATGATCGCATATACGACGTTTGCGATCGTTTTGTTCTTGACGGCGTATATAAGCGTAAACAAATTATACCAATAAAATATTCCCGAGATCGAAGTCTGCTAGTTCAATAGTGTCTGAGCGGTATTTGAACGATGCTGTTGGCCATTGCTGACGGTGTGTTTTTGTTTTGTTTTTATGGGTAAGCTGTCAGCAATGGACTGTAAATGTCACGATTAGATTACATCTGAGAATCAGATTCAGGCAGTAGAATTTGCACCGTGCTACCGTTTATTCTCATGACGCACACTATATTAGGAAGAGGCCAGATTAGATTTCTAAGAACACACTTCGTTTACTAGACCACTTAGACAGGTGTTGATAAATGCCTGGGTCATCTAGGTAGGCAGCTATATATGCACAACTTAAAAATATCGAACATATGAGTAAAGATGGAAACAGTTAAAAAATACATTAAAATGAACTAGGCATTTGATGAATGAGTACATTCTTGGAACTATCCCCAAATTGTGAATTATGAGGTCGCAAAGGTGTTGGTGTCTTAATAAGTTCCAGCTGGTCCAATCTAGTTGGCGGCCGATTGCCGGCATCAGCCCAGTGGGGCGCACAACAAAAGGATTTCGTGTTAAAATAAATTGCCGAGAGACTTCGTCGCGCCTCGGAATTAGGCGCGCTCTCCCCCGCCGCGAAAACTCCTCATAAATATGTGTGATGCAGTACTTGATTCATGCCGTTATGTTCCGGCGCGAGGCGTTGACGATGTCTTGCTCTTAACAGCAACGGTTGAGAGAGATAGACGACTGCAGCGACGACGGGATGGACGTCGCCTCATCACACAATCTTTAAACATTTAATTACTTGCGGTTCTTACGACTCCACACTAGTCATCTCGCTGTGCTCACGTGATCGTAAATCCAACTCGTGTTAATGATCCAGAGGGTGGTTGCGACTCGCACACTCTGTGCCTTTTGACTTTTTAGAGCGGTATATTCGTATTTTTTCAATTTTGCATAATATTGTTTCTTTGTCGACACAACACAGCTCTCGCTAAGTGGATTTTCGAGTTGTCTTCAATTTATGTTTCAATAAGTATTCAACATTGTTATTTTATGTCGACCGTATCTCTCGGCATCACGTATAAATTCTCTTGATTGATTTTACGCGGTCATTCGGGATGTATTTAAAACTATGAATAGCAGTAACAGATTACTATCGGCTTTATAACTGGCCGTAAATGTTAGTTTAGCAAAACATAAGTACGCTTATAAATTAACCGTAGTATATTATTAAAATTGAAACGAGTAAAAATAGCGTAAGTAACATGGAAAACCTTTTTGTCAGGCAGTACCTTCTTTTTATAATAAAGTTCCTATTGTGGAAACGATAAAACTTTTAGTAAGTCACAAATTCCTGTCGTTTTATTTTCTGGGGTAATGACACCAGTATAGTTAAGTATAACCTACAGAACTTGACAAGTCATTGTGAATCTATTCATGTAGTGTGCAATATCGCCATGATGTGATGTAATGCAGGTGCTATAATATGATGCACTTAACAGTTTTGTTCCGGAAACCAATGATTACAAAGAGAGTGTCAATTGAAAACTGCTATATCATTAACACCTTCGACTGCGAGTCCGCCCCCACTATCGCATTACACAGCGTTCACATGCGCTTGATCTTGTCGTATATATCAAAGACGGCATTTTTTTTCACTCAACTATTCCGCCTTTTCGATTGTAGAGAGGTATCGAGTGTCTATCGTGAAAGGATCGCTATCAGCTAGGTGAACCCTTTGCCGGGAACCCCGTCCACAATGCAGTCGGTGCGCCATTTGTACACGCGATACTTCCCGTCGGTGTGAGCCTTTAGTCGCAATTGCGGCCCCCTTTACCTTAATCAAATGGCTGCGACAAAGGCTGAATGTGAATAGCCTCCTCGACTCTGCAATCGGTATTGCCTGCGAATCTCTCTATTCACCTTTTTAGCATTGTGAACTTTTTTAGTTTCTACTAAAAAAAAATTCACCATTACAAATTCTCACTCCCAAGCCGTTCTCAGTGAAGCTCAGTATGTTAAGTGTTTCTGCTCCACTAATGTGTACTACGGACCTCGTTGACCGAGATTTCACACGCTCCTTAACATAGTGATAGCATGTCACTCATTGGTCTGCGTGTCTAAACATTGCGTTGGTACAAAATGATATTCCACTTAATAGAATTTGGAACACTCAACCAGTCATCGGGCCCTTCGTAGTAACTACTTCGTAATTGCTGGGGAATCATGAGGTTTAACATTTCTAGCAAGTGCATCTAGAGGTTGAATTACAGTTTTCTAGTACAAAATAATTGTCTCTACACATATGCAATTGCTTGAACCTAAGAGTTCTAATAGAACTGAACTGTAAAGCCTCAATTGACTATGAATCATGCAAGTTGTTATATCCGGTAGGCTATTTGTTTTCAATCTCGGATTTCAAATTATTAGTGATTGTTGGTAGAAAATTCCTTATAATTTGGAGTTATTATTATATTGATAAAGTACCTACTAAAGAATTGTCCTTAAAAATAAACTTTAAGCCTTTTAATCCCAAGGCCATATAGGTAGAGGTACAAGCTAAGCAAGTGAACGTAACAAGTCATAAGAAAAATAAGTATGTGATAATGTCCACAGTTAACGTAAAGCCGTGTTGGGCCTTTTCCGCCATCTGGATAGGTAGGTCCAGGCCAGACAACCCAAATCCCTTTGAAAAAGTGAAACCTAGGTCGCTCTGTGTAAGCGATTGGAAAAACTGTGTGTAGAAAAGTACCTATAGATAATAAGCACCAAGTGTATTTAAATGTGTTATAGCTAGATTTTTAAATCAATTGAGAGGTACACCACCACCTGGTCGGATTAAACTAACAAAAAGTTCATAAGCCAAGTTAACATGACAGCAATTATAAAAAAATAACAATACAAACGAAAGGCTTTATTTTCTTAACCATATGCGGTTTCAGTCAATTTAATGTATAACAAAGGGTTATGTAATACGAATCGTCTTTAAAAAAGCTACGGTTATTGAACAAAAACAGAATGTTCGAGTCGATCGGGCTTTGCTCACCCCCGCTGCTGCTGCTTATGAGATTTTTTATCGACCGTGAATGCTGACTCTACAAACATTCTAAGTTTTATCACATACGATATAAGGACGAATATCTATCTATGCTAACAAGAATATTACCATCGGCACAGTACTGAATTTGAAGCATTCAAATACATATTGAATGATACAAGTGGCCTGGGGTTCAAAGGGCTCGATGATTTGTTGTTATAGATTAATTGAAGGAAAGGAGTATCGGCTTGTTAACAAATTAAATTTCAATTACGTTCTCGTTTAGGTTTGTTACAAACAATTAATTTTAAGATTAATCATGATTGTAATATGGTATCGATCCATTGTTCTTGTTCTTCAATGAATCGTTCGAGATCACAATCAATTATCCTTTTTGTAAATGGAACCTCCTAAACGGTAAGATTTCTCGCACCATATTTTTCAACATAAAATTAATACTAATAACAAATCGTTAGCATTTATCAGCAGTGTGCTTCCAATCGTGTTGTCGAGCAGGGCGTGACAAATAGTTGCAATATCGCGATGCAGTATTGTGACGACGCGGCACTTTGTACCGTGCCTATAATCTGGCCTCAGGGCATATGAAAACATGTAGTGATTTGGGTTCAGTCGTTTGTGAAAATGGTTTCCTGAAGGAGGCCACCAGTAGTACATGTGCATTATGAAGTGAGGCGGCAGCGGCGCGGCTGCGACGACGGTGGCGGCTGCAGACACCGTCCATAGACAATTTTACACCCGCTTTGCTAATGTTTGCCGAGCGATTTGCCTTGGGCATTGCACCTCCGACCGGTCGTTTTTTTAACCTTTTTTATTCCCACTGTCCGTGCTTGTTGCCTGGACGGCTCCTCGGGGCAAAAAAGCTCTCCGTCTGCATGTACGTATGTAAATCGATTTCCTCTTTATACCCTAAAAGCGTTAATAGGATATTTTTCGACCGACCATTAAACGCTGGAGTTATGATAGTATCTTCAGATCATTTTGACTTTACCTGCCGTCTTTAGTATTTTTTTAGTGTTTCTGTGAGAAAGAGCGTAGCACGTCGATTTTAGACACGATTACTGGCGCAGGAACGTTGAGTACAGGCCAACTCCTTATACTTTTCATATAAATAGTTAGCATTTAAAAATAATTATATTTTTTGTTAGACATATCAGATTCTCTTCGACAGTACCCTAAGTAGGTAGATTGCCAAGTGCTAACGAGTATTTGCGCAGAATTACAGATGCCGAGAGATAAAGTACGATAATTTAAAAATAAGATAAGAGAAGCGGGAGAAAAGAAATACTTATGCACGTATAATAATAATATTGATCCCCATTTACGATTAGAAAGGTATTTGTACTTAGGTCTACCGATACATATGTTTGACGTCTAATTTAAATAGTGAGGAGATCAATTAAACGATACTGACTTTCTCTTCAACAATGAAATATATGAAATTAGCTTATTCCGTATTAACATCGTTGTTGTCTTTTTTATTTGGTGGTTAGGAACGGGTTTGTGGCGCTGCGGCCAGAGTGAACTGACCACACAACCTGAGCTCCGCGTTCGCTGTGTTTTCTATATTGTAATACACATTAGCTACTGCCATTCCACTTCTTCCGCTCGCGTCTCATCTTATCGAGTGATCGATCTTCTCAACCCTACTAACGTACGCGTCACAGTTTTCGGACAGGGAATACTTTCGGTGCGGTAACATCGGCCGCGCATACCTTCCGTCACTGAAAATAGAGCAAGACGTTCAAGTAGCAGATGTTTGTCGCATAGTTTGTTAGATCAGTGATAAGTAAATCATGTACAAGACCCTCGTGAGTCCTTTTTTTAAGACGCCACTTATAAAGTATAAAAAAATCGGGTTTGGATTTTTACCGACCACGGCAACTACATTTTTACCTCGTAACTAATCTACCTACCTACCACCTAACCTATTTATGTAAAATTGCATTTTGATCCTGAACCATAGCACTAAGTCTAGTAAAAAACGTCCAATATTACAACTTTCGTATATTTTCTTCGTTTCAAAGGTACAATATTACCTTACGATTACGAGTTCACATTATTCATACATGAATCCATATATACCTACACATAAATACCTACCTATAAATTCTACAATGCACAGTTCTCACAGAAAACAGAATCCGCCCCAGTTTTGCTTCCGCACTCACAATAACAATTGCCAAAAGACATTCTATCTTAAAGACTTTAACTGAGTGGGACAATGTCGCCAGATTTTCTAAGCTACACAGTACAATTACGTTGTAATTCGTCTCAGGCACGGATGTCCCTTGTTTGCCTTAAGACAACATGTTGAAGCTCCATCATCAGCGTCGACCCTGCGCAGACGTGGCGGATCTATTGTCGGCTGTGTGGATACACATTTATAATTCAATTTAGCAATTTGCCACCTATTATCCGCGTCTCAGATGGAAACGGGAATATTTGACATACATAGGGACATACTACTCGAGTTACTAATCCCTAATGAGGTGGGTGGCCATGATGTGTCTCTGTCTCCTATGTCACCAATTGTTTGGATTTAGGTGGATTGATAGTATGCTAATATTATTTGGCCACGTTTTCACATTTCGTACGGGGGAAATGCAACTGACATAATTATTTTTACGATTCTAGCCCAACCCCAACGCTCCTCTACGTACGAGGCTACTAGATTGGCACACGGGACATATGAACAATTGAATCAGGCAAGTTCTAATAATTTTGTCGTCATGTTTTTATTATAAAATTGAATGTCCAATTATATTATCTCATCCCACCGGCAAAGGAGGAGTGAAGACGTTAACTAATTCAACTATTCCGTTTTGAATACCATACAAATAGGATTCTCGTTTTTCATGTCATTAATTATAGTGGATTGAACTACCAAAATTCGGATCCATTGTTAACAACGTTCCACACCCCGCGCTTATCGAGTGGCTTATTTTTTAATCATAAACCAACTCCCAATAGATTTGAATAACAAGCAGGCAGATGCTCTTAATCCTTTTGATTTCATTAAACGCATGAGCCCCTTCGCTGCCCGCCTGTCGGAAATATCACTCGGCGGCGGGAACATTTCACCTATAAATCGAGTTCATAATAAGGTTCGTTGAGCCTTAACGTAATTTAAAAGCTGGATATTTACAGCCTTTGAATCAGCTACAGAATTCCAAACGCATTGTGCTTTTGGTTTTGAAGCGAGAAAAATAGCAACTCAGTTGTGGCACCCGAACGTGACTACACAATGTGGAAAAATTGTTCTTGTAATGTCGTTACAGTTTCGGTATGTATGCCCTATGTAAAACTCAATTTTTGTTTATTGAATTTTTTGTTGTCGAGGATGTCTGGATGAATATTGTGGAATCACGGACATTATCCTTTTGGATACAAAAAGAGGAGGTCTCTAATGAATTCCCAGTAGACATCGGTTGGAGCGCTTACCAATCATGGCATCGTTTGTTTGATAGCTGAGTTTGGGCGAGGTCAAGTGAAAAATCCGAGAGCATTAATCACGAAACGACTGAAACACAATTTCTATCGGTCGAAAAAATTTACATAAGTAATTTATCCCCAAGAGATCGGCTTTCTCTTAGTGCCGCTGACAATATTGTCAGCACATGTCTCGATATACTATTGTCTTGTTAGATATGAATAGGTACACCGTATATTGTACGTGGGCTTTGTTACGGCAATTTGGTTTTGTTTCAATTTCAATACATCTTCAACATGGGTGGATCCATCAATGGCTGTCAGCCGTCACGATCCTAACTTTTACTATTAGAAGGTCTCGCGGATGTCCCAGGGTCTTCAATCGATTTTCTCATATGGCTGGATTCCTTTGAGCACTATGTGTGTTTAAAGCGTGGGTTAGACCTTCGGGTGGATTATACTGATCCTATAGTTGATTGTCTCTCCGGGGTGCCGAATGAGCGGTGCGAGGACCGCTCGTCGTCGCGCCATCGCCTTGCCGCATTATAGTTCGCTGCTCTTTTACAGTTGCAGCATGTGATGGAAATTAAATAACTAAATGATGTGTGAACATAATATTATGAAATTATTACACGTTGTAGGCTCGGTATCTTTTGTTTACTTGAATTAATCTAAGTACTTACATAATATTTTACATATTTTACGTAGGTACACACTTACGTACATATTCATTCTTTGAATTGTTTTGGTGGTTTACTTACTACTAATACTTACAAAAAAACAAAAGTTGTTTTTTATACAGGGCGTCCCAAACTTATGGGACAAAGCAAGTAATTTTTGTAAAATGCATGAATGCAGAATTTCTAACTTTTAAAAATAACATAAATTCTTCTTTGAGCAAAACTCACTATCTACGATATTTAAGGTACTTCCCCTTCATGTCCCATAAGTTCGGGACGCCATGTATAAATGTTATGTTTTTAACAAATTCTACGAATCGCTACGTACCGCTAAGGTAATACTGTAATAAACATCATAGTATTGCAGACTCCAGGTAAATTGACAGACGGTAAGTACCGGCTGATACCGTTTCGGTAGAATAATTTAAACATTCGGCTTATTTATAGATACCATAGATTTTTATATGTCCCTATATTGAGGCATATATTTTTTTCTTATCTTGAATCGCCCTCTCAATTATTGACTGTTGGAACGCTTCTTGTTGATGATGTTATAAAGATGATATCGAACGCGATGACGATAGCCTGTTACGTGTCTTAACGAAGCAGCGGCAATATTTTCCCTCTTGATGGGGTATTATTTTAGGCATTTGACTGTGATCGATTTGATCGGATCTACAACGGGACAGCTCGAATTTTTACTTGTGACCTGCGACGTCGGTGGGTAGAGTTTGCGATTATGTAGTGTAGTGATGAACAATTTTAAAGTTGGACGACCTTTGTTTTTTTATACCAACATCGTCATCCTAGCTAAGTAATAGTAATCACGTGTTGAGTTGATAGTACATATATAGGTATATATATTACGTCAGCCCGTCTCTCAGAGTTATAGACAGAGATCGTGTGTTGATAGTAATAAAATAAAATTCTAAATTCTCTTGTTATGTATTATAGAATAATGTAGCATTTAATTAATTTTAATGCTGAAATTAAAAATGAATGTGAGGGTTTTGACTACTAGTGAAATTGTACTCCATTACAACTGAGATCATCTTTAGACAGAAGGTTAATAATATCTGTTGTACGTATCTGTTCTAGAAAATCCCAAAGAGTGTCGGTAAGTCAACTAGCTTTAGCTGTGTCAATCATAATTAATCACAATGAATAGTGTTACGGTAGATAGCACAACAACTCGAGTACACCAAACTGACAGTGTTGCTTATTTGAAAGCTTCGTGACTTTCTTTATAGACAGTCAATCAAATTGCATACACTTAAAATATTACTTAAATGACGATCTAGATCTCTAGAAGCATAACAAGAACTTTTAATTGAACTGTCAGTTTGGTCTACTCAAGTTGTGCTATCGCCTTCCCCAACCACTACTAATTGTTATTGTGATTGACGCAGCAACAATGCTAAAACTTGTTGATTTACTTATATTATTTTGTTTATCTCGACTTGAATGAACTCAAAGTAAACTTCCTTATGTGACGGTAAAGTTAAACAACTACATGAATAAGTAAAATCATTATCACATATTAGTTTATTAAATACATATCATCCAATCAAAAAATGTAATTGGTTTGAGAAGTCATGTTGCTCTGGGAATGTTATTTAACTTAAATAGATATTTGGGACCCCAAATGAAATTGTCGTTTCGTAGTTCCATTCCGTCTTAATCGTCTTTAACTGCTGGTCTAAGATAACGATTGTTTATTTAACCCCCTTGTAAATAACGATAAGTGGACAAATATTGAACAATTTGCTACCTGAATCGAAGTGCCAAGATGGCGCGGTGTTTGTGAACCGTTTCAGTTAATTTAATATATCCAGATGAATTAATAAAGCAGTCGCCACGCCTTGTAGGCGTCAACTCCATGATTAATACTCTAGATGCCAGACTACCGTATCATCCGTCTCACTCTTTGCTTTATTATTTTTAGAAATACCACTATAATTTCACACGTTCGCCATTGTGCGACTAGTTTGCTTCTATGAGCGGATCTTAATACAATGTAATAAAGCTTATTTTACTATTAAGGCATAAAACGCTATTGGGTCGTATATCAGTCGCACTTTAATATTTATTCGATTATAAATTGTTGTGAGTGTTGTTTCGGATACTGGATTTTATAATGAGCGTTTATTTATTGTTGATATAAATAAGTGTGCCGTTTTTAACACTCACTTACCTTTTTACCATCAAATTCTATATAACGGTTTGTGGTAGCGTCTTTAGTAACATGGTCATAAGATTATGTCCCATTTAGTACGTATGACAGCTTCTGAATAATTTATATTAATTCAAAGAAGTGCTAAAAATAGTACCTACCTATTTAAAAAACCTCAAGCTTTGTTGATCCGGTTTTAATTGATGTCTAAAACATTAAATATAAATGCTCATTTTCGCAAAACTGCTAAAAGAGGTGTCTAACAAAAACTAAAACATTATTCTTTTTGAAAACAGGATAACGATTGAGCATTCAAAAGTGTAGTCCATAAAGGATCATAAACTCTACTAAACAAGTGCATTATGGAACAATAGAATGCGATTATTACACTATTGTCTTCATTATTTGCAACAACTATTAGAAACGCAAGAGAATAATGCACAGCGCCTGCTGAAGATTATAATCTTGTACTTTTTTATCCTTTCTTCAAGTATTATTTGGCGTCTGCGTACAACAATGTAACTCCGCTTTTTTACACGGATCAAAACTTCTTTCGGTAGTTTTGCAGAAAGGGTTTCATGTTTTTTACTGTTCTTGTTAAAATTTTGGCCAAGTATTGTACTGATAATCTTATCCTTGAAGATTCGGTGAAGAGTAAAATTTACCAAATTTTTTTAGCGTTGATCTTTTCAACTTACACTCTACGTTCTTTTGAAATATGTCGATAAACAATAATTGTAAAATGATCTTTTATTTAGGTACCTATAAGAAAATAATCTTAAGAACACTTTCAAGAGTGGCTGTTCGATTCCAATGTGGAGGTACAAATCACTTACCTACTACATTGTGTGTTTCTTCTAAAAATATTATAGATGGATATGATATCCGAGCTTGTCGCGTACAGCATTCCGTTGCTGAAGAGCACTTTAAAAAATATGAAAATAAGTTGAATAAATAATTTATAACTATTGTGTAAGAATCGCGACGTCACGGGGCGACGCGGCGGACGTAGGCGTGCGGTGGGATGGACCCACTCTCGTGACAAATTTTAATCGACCTATCTTTCTCGTATACGAACATAATATGTAGATATTTTTATAACTTTGAAAGAAGAAAAAGGTCCCTTACCGAGTTTTATTAGTAAAGATTCCGTTTGAATGTCTAGTTGTCATGTATCTCTGGATTCATGAATAACAAAAAGATTTTTTTCTGATTCAAGAATGAAATATGGGTATAAAAGTAGGCAAGTCAATAAAAGAGCTTTTATGTCTTTAGTGCCGTAAATAAAAGCGAGATTCTTTGGTGGGACACTGTTCGGCCCTAAGTAAACGAAAATTGCATCATCCAGCTTCACTTCGGCCGTAATATGATCGACGAGAGATTTATTTTCATTTGAAATGTTGACTTTGCGATGATAGCTACAGAATTCTTGCACCTGAACCAACATTGTGATCTTCTATTATACGTATCTTATGTTTCGCGATTCTTTTTTTTCCAAAGAATACGTTTTTCTGTTTGATCTGAAAAATTGGTTTTCGCTTTGATATTGATATTTGGATATTGTGTTGAAACAAAAATATACTTGCTCTCAGGTAGATGACAAGTGACTTGTTACAATTATATTGTACCGCCTACCTTTTGAATTTCGATTCTTACAATATTTGTTTGCAACTTGTGGCTAAAATGTTACCGCCAAACTATTACTGTACTTCAGAGAATAACAGCTTTGCGTGTGCCGATATTTGTGTCTTGCTTCAAAGAATCACACGTTGATATGCAACGCGATGACTCAACAATTTGTCAGTCTCGGCTAGTCGGTAGTTGCCAGCCTCCGTTGTCGCTCTACCGGACGGAATCGAGTGTTCCACGAATCAACGTTTGTTTATCTTTGTTAGTGTTACTATTGTGTTCACGGGGACGATTATCGCAGTCACAGACTTCCCATTTTAGGGGTCCGTGCCAAAGATTTATTAAGCAATTATTATGATCTCTAGCAAATATTATTCTTGAGTAACGTAGATATATCGGTGAGGGAATCACGCTTGTAAAATTTTCTCTCACACAAGTATTTCTCTAAAAAAGAAACACAAATATTATACGCATTTCAATCCCGTAGCTATGTAGCAATCAATCGTTTGACAAAACCTGCAAATATCCGGTTACACTGATTTCGGTTTACTATTATCACAAAACACATTTCGGTGGATAATAGGAACGCCTGCGGAACCTGCACAGTACCTATGAATATTTTCTCTGCCGTTTATTTTTCTTTTGGGGTATGATGTCTGATGATGATATTTTTAAATGTTTGTGTTTCTGCTCAATATGACGGGTAATGACGTGTGGAGTTGGGGCATTGTGGTCCAAATCGCTCGGGCCCGGCCGCTGTTTGCCTTGTTGCCTCCTCCGCGCCTTTGTGTCAGCCTTATAAAGAATCTGTGATTTGACAACATTCGGCTGGATCTGAAGGTTTTGATATTTGCAAGGTGCCAAGAATAATTTAGTTAGGGTTGAACATTGACTGCCTTAGTCATGAATGACCTTCTGAATGTTATAATTTAGGTTCATAATTTTTAGTGTTGGGTACCTGATAATTATAGAAATTGATACAATTTACTATACCTAAACACCTTTTAGATACCTTAGTATATTGTACAGATTTGAACAGACAAGCTTCTGAGTGCAAGTCCAAATATTTAACGTCGTTTAAGTCGCTCTTGGCGACTAGTAATTTAATTTTGAAAATTACTAGTTAAGACAAGCTTATAGTTAAAGCAGATATTTTTTTTTTACAATAAACAACACAAGGAGGACAAATAGAATTCTATTTGTCCTCCTATTTACAGTCCTTTCACAGCTTCATTTCTTATCATACTAAAATCCCTGAAAATTTAAATCAAGTATCAAGACTGTGCAGTCCGACTACATTGCATAGCTTTTTAATATAAGCTCGGGCCGAGAACATTGTTCGTAAAGTAAACATGTAAGATTTCATCCTTTTTTGTTCGTTTCCAACAATTAGGCGCATCTTTTGTCTGAGATCAAGGCGCGCACGCATTCTAACATTCAGCCGGTAGTAATTGTGCGGCTGTCTATTATGACGTGTGTTCATATCTATAGTACTATTTTTTTTATTTAGTACTATTTTTTTTATTTGTACAAAATAGTACTAATACCGAAGATGTAAATCAAATGCCGACACCACTGTATTTGCCTTCAGAGGATTAGAGATGCAACAAATTTAAATGCTTTTTTATTTCATACTATGCTCCGCTGTGTTTACGGTTTACCCTTAGTCCCATTTCGTAGCTGGATTTGGTGGTACTTACTTACTATTACGGCACGGAAACGAATAGACCTCTTTGGAAGCTGACTACGTACTAAATACCTACGAAATAGGTGTATTCTTTCCAAGTTACGAAATAGGACAAAGGGGCGGTTATTCTGTTTATTCCATTCACGTGAGGATTTAGAAATAATGACATAAATGTACGTAATTTTCCCTCCTTCTCACACATTTAAGAACAGTAGATAAACAAATAAAACGCAATATTCTGTTTTCGCAATTCGAAACATTCTGCATCTTAAAAAATAATGAGGCGTCCTTTATTACACGCGGCGCAGCTTAATGTCCACAACAACAATCGAGATGCGACGGGAAATTTCACTATAAATTAGACGTTTATGTGACAAAAAAGGCAAGAGCGAGACGACCGATGTAGCTAGAGAATTAAATATGTGGTCGAAATCATAAAATTAAGAATTTATAGGCATCCTTCGAAATTACCGTGACAGGTTTTTATGGCCTCACCAGGCGATCGGACTGAGAACATATCGCTGACCCTCGTGTTTTCTATGTAGATAAGCGCCATTCTTATCGCTTACACGTTACATTTCTTATGTTTCAATTCACCATGGGTTATTTTACCCCCAAATTGTTTTATTGCTCCAACCGACTGTACGTTGCGTGGGACTATATATAGACCTGCTTACCCATAAACGCACGGTCACTTACACACAGCTTATTACAGGTATGCTGAAACCTACAACTGATGAGTTAAGTCCAGTGTGGTATATCTTCGCCATAGTTATTGGTGAGACCCTTAAGGAATAATGTAGCTAGTTAAAAAAGTTACGCAATGATTCCGGATCCATGATCGTGCAATTTAATGTTTACCTTGACCTTGGTGTTCTGAACTTTGTTTGAAAACATTCCTACATCTCCTATTATAAGGTACAATCGATTGTATGAAATGTGTTCAAAGCGTCCAATTATACCAGTCATTCGTAAAACGGAAGTCAATAATTCAAACCATTTGAATGTGGAACTGACACCGTAACAAATATGTAACAAGATGCCCCTCTTCATACAAAAGTACGCGTGAAATCGTAATTACAAACACAAATAAGCGAGTCTTTCAATCGTACTCGCGGCGTATGGGCAATCACCGCCCGATGCGATGGTAATTTTCTCAATTTAAACCCGTCGAGTGTGTATCATTTCGAACAATCACGTCGTTTAGAGAGCCATTCTAACGTTACCTCGTATAATAATTTATCGGGAGGTTTAGCGCCTCTATCATTAGGTAGTACGTCTTATGTCCGTTGCATCCATGTTTATAACATCACTATTTTGCGGTAACCCAGTGTAAATGACAGCGTTTTGTGTTCAAGTTACTATTGCAATTTCAGGAGAGTACGAAAATAATTCCGTCTTTTGAATTCGCTTCCCACACAGCGCAGTGACCTTTGTTGAAATAGGTATAAATGTATGTACGTATGTACGACTTGGGCGTGTGTCATAAAGTTTAATGTGGCTTGAGCTACATTCGGCGGTGTACTTAAGGACAGTATGTACTGTACAGTCTACTGACTGAGCGAAAAGCTACTTTGTCATTTTGCTTTATGAAATATCACCACAGTTTGACACTTGAAGTTTAGATATATTGATAAACCGGCAAATTTAATGTAAAAATATTATTATATCAAAGCATCTCGACTAGGCGGTCCTTGGCTATATTTTGTTTTGTACATTGTATGTGCGTGTGTGTATATATTAAGGAGTATTAATGTTCAGAAGCAACATATGATAATTACTCCAAAAATTTCGACTGGTACGGAAAAACCTTGAGTAATACTGTATGTTACAACTAGTAAAAAATCTAACTACTGATATGAAAATTACGAGAATCATCCAAATGTACAATTTCGTAGTTGCAATTTTTCTTAAAAGTAGTCATTCGTATAAACTAACTATAGAAACAAATCGTAAGAACATGTACCTAAGAGGATAATTTCCGCTAAGAAAACAGGAAATACTAGAGAGTGTATAGAGATACCTCTATGTTTAAATACTGAGAATGACAAACATTTTCTCTCTGAAACATATCTCTAGTTATTCTACGATTGATTATTGAAGTGTTAACACAACTAACGAGCGTGGAGATCATGACGAGTTTACGAGTAAGAATATTGTATCTATTGAACCTACCAATGTGATATTTTCACACAGATTATTAGAGACTAGCATCACGCTGCGATGTCACACACGTTGTAAAACGTTCCCTTAGGAACTTCAGGATAAACTCTAATAAAGTTTTTGTAACTCCATTAATGCGTCAAAATTGTGAAAATGAATGAAAATGTTTTTTAAACACAGTGAATAAGCATTTGACCACCATCCTCCCGTCTGATGTTAAGCAGCGATGAGGTCTACGATGGATCCCACTGTGCAACAAAGAAACTTAATACATTCACATTTCGTAAAATTAGTGTGGTTAAAAGGTTTGGTGTCGCGTTTCTGTTTTAATTTATACTTACATACATGCACTAATATTATTCATAATTCCTATGGAGTAATAATTAAATTTAATAATTCCTTATGGAGTCGATAGAACTCTCACTTTTAACCTGACAGTTAAGCATAATATGGATTTCAAAGAACAAGACAAGCCATTTCATACCCCCATTATTCCCGTTCGTAACCCGAATACCTCCTAAGTCGCCATTTACTGTGTGTAACGGAAGATATACGTATTATCTCTCACAGATCAGCACGGAATTATGAAATATGGCTGACAATAAAGTGTTTTAGCGTTCTTTGATGAAAATAAATAAATTAGCACGGTTTACACACACGCGGTATCGCAGTCGCATCGTAAACATTATTATAATAGGCACTTGGATTAGGTGTGACTCCGTACGATAATGTTGACTCAAGTAATGCTCGTCTTAACCTTTGCCCCACCATGTTCTGTTGAGCCGAGACCATACAACTTTACCTCCACATAGGTGGTCACCAACGTCAATAAAAATTGCGATAAAAAAATATCCGCACGGCTCACGGATAGACGCAGCAGTTGCGACAGTTGCCACTTTATGACCACTATAACTATTCACGACGGCGTTATAAAAAGGTACCTACCTAATCTAGCCGTATCTTATCTCCTAATTGTAGTAGTTGCTGGACTGCCTCATAAAATTTCAAGAGACTCTTTGATCTTATATAAATTCACTTCCAAAGTTTCTGCTTATTGCCAATTTTGGAGCGATCGTCGCAACGCTCTATTGCTAATTGAATAGCTCAACCGCGACATTATAATCTATTTTATTGCTGTTTATTAGATGCCCGAGCCATTGTAAATACTACTCGTATATAGAGGCACGACATTCCATTCGTCTTTATTTCGGCTGTAAAATTGTCGTGTGCCTTCCAGGCAACTAAATTAAAATGAGGAATGCGGTGACAACACGCACATGAATCACCAAACCTACGAACCGGGAATTTGCCATTAATTTGAGACGAAAGTAAAGGTAGGTAAATAAAAACTAAACTACGCGACTAGAGAACGTGAAATGTATTACAGTACCACTACTGTGCGATTATCTCTACCAAAGTAACGGCCAATATTGAAAGATTCAAAATCTACCTGCATTCCACCTTCCCTATGAGAAAATTCGAATCGCAATTCTATCTATTGTGCCGGAACAATAGGCGTGCGATGCGTTAATAACAACAGGTGCATATCGTGAGCAAAGTTTTAGTGCGGTCGGACCTCGACGATTGTGGCACCCGGCACCTGTAAGCCTTCATGGCATACGATTTGTCAGGTATATAAGCTCAAACTACACTGGTTCATGTATATAACGAAGTGTCACCGCCTGTACGTGACTTGTTCTATTTTACGCCACTTTTTACCTTCGATAGCCCACATTTCGTATAATCGCCGTAGAAGTTCGGCACTATTTTACGTGTTTCATCGCTTTTGTGTGCCTTTATGACCGCCTGCCAAGATCGCATTCAGTATCCGCCCACGAAATTAATGCGAAACTAATTTTCGCTATTGGATGCTTTCGGTTCTAATATAGAAAAGGTCCGTGGGAAGAGCTATGTGCTTAATTAATGAATGGCAGATGTTTATTGTCATTATGAAATGTTTGATATACGAGTAGTGCCTACCTTCGATGGGACGTTAATGTCTTTATTTTTATTGTCATAAACTAGACAAGAGGTAAAGTTATTTTTATTTGTTTCATCAACTGGAATTGTTACAACATTTTTTCCTTCTGTTTTAGTAATAGTCCAGCTGATTTATATTTAAAGGCCATTATTATTGATTGCTTTGATAATGCGGTACGGTCAGAGGTAGGAGGTTTAGAGACCACTTTACCAGGCACAGCTTTAAACCTCCACACAGGTCCCAGCACGTCCAGTCTTTTCTATAGTTTTCAACTTTTTCTACTTATATTTGGTCGTTACAATACTTTATATAATATATATATTCTGATAAGGAACACAATTTCTCAGCTATAATACTGTGAATTCAGACATCTAATGATTCTCATTGCATTCTTCAAAAGTAAACGCATATTTATTCTAGTTAATAAATATGCGTGGACCAATAAGACATTGTTGACAGAACTTCGTTTGAAAACAAGGATCTTTGGTCCTTTCTTTATTCTTACAATCAACACGGTACATTCTTTTGCGTCCGGGATTTGATTCTCCTTACAATGGATGCAAAATTTCTATGAATAACATCCAGATAGACATGTGCTCCAGAAACACCAGATGTTGGGAATCGTGCCCGCATTGTATTATTGTTCGTGTTGATTTACAAGATGTTGTACACAACAGTCATCCCAACTGTTCACAGATCATAAATAAATGTCACTTTGTGTCTCTCTTCTTACAATTATAAAAATTGTCTCGTCATTCCCGCCTCAGATGTTAGGAAACTAATTACCTTCTAAGCCGTAAAACTAATCCTTCCAAAATCCAGTAGCGTGGGTATAATGACGCATTTCTATTTCGTTGAGAACCATGTGCGTGAACCCTTCATATACGTAGTATCGTCACCGACATCTCATTCTAAGACAAATGATGCAGTAAAGCTGAAACAAAAACAAATGTATGTTTTAATCGTCGGTGTGCATAAGCCCGACGATTCTTTACTAGGCACGTCTGACCGTCCATAGCATGCTCTAAAATCATCTAGAGTCGAGAAGATTGGAAATCTCCTTAACAATCATTTTTCTTGATACTTTGAAAGTATGTCCCAATTAACTTCTATAATAGAGTACAAATTGATTCTGAACTTTTGCGGCGAAACCTATAACACTTAAATTACCCACCTACTCGTATCTACGTACAAAGATCACTGAATTCTCAGTACTATTCATCTCGGTGGTAGGTCATTACTTCAGAAACAGCTTCGCTTAAAACATCCTTAAATATTTGTCCAGGACTGGTTGGACTGTGTTTTGTTGTATTATGTTCTATATAAAGGCCATTGGAAATGTATTGGCTGAACGAAGTATTTCGAAGAGTAACAGGACCACTGCCTTCAGATAGCATCAGCGGCCAAAACGGAGCAAATTCCCGGACTCTGAACGAGATTAAGTACCAAGCTCATAGATTTCGACTGAATGGTAGACAAGGACTTGAGGATTTGTGATTGATTGTGTTCCAACCTTTATTGTTTTCGCGAACGAGGCCAAGAACTTTTCAATAAACCTTATCGAAGGTTAAAATTGTTGTTTTATCTAACTTATACGAATATCTACTTAAACAGAATATACGACGATATTCTCGTATTTTCTGTTTAAGTTATGATACTTTAATTTAAATGATTGTAGAGTAAGAGTAAAATTTGGTTTAGAATGTATTATGTGTGGATTATTAAAAAAGGAGGCAGTTGAACTAGCTAACGTTCCGGAAAAAGCAGTTGCTTTAGTTAATTGGACCTAGCAAACGTTAGAAATACTTTGACGACCCTTGCACTGAAAATATGTGTCCGCGATCCGTACAATACATTTTCGAGTGTCACTCAATTATTATTTTTCGAGTTATCCTCTGAGTGGAGCCGCGTCCATGCCACAAGCACGTACGCCAATTCGTTCTAATAGACGCAGCTGACAATACGACCGCGGGACACATTGTTTGCGCAGGGATGGCAGCGCGAAGCGAATATCGTTTTGAAAATGTTATCATTGGTAGTAAAGCAAATTTTATGTCTAGAATCCAGAACTGAACATTAGTCTGTCATACCTTACTATGTGACTAATGGAGTTTACCTACATACTGTGTATGTGCATTTTTAACCTAATCCTTATTACTGGAATTGATTCTTCTTCGAAAACAATATATGTAGTTGATTGTTATAATTGTATGTTGTTTATCTATTATATAAAAATCAAAGCCATTTTTCATTGTCATGCCATAACTCCGGAACGGGTGGTCCGATTTCGCTAATTCTTCCTTTGTTGTGCTTATTAAAGACAGCAGAAGCTTCTTATGAAAGAAAAAAAAATGACATCCACTGCTGGGCACAGGCCACCCTAGATATTCATATTAATAGTTAAGACAGGACAACGTCTGTCGAGTCCACTAGTTATAAATAAACATCCTTAATTTTCAACACCCTCTCGAAATTATTAATAATATCAGCATAAGCAGAATACATAGTATCAGCTGCAACATCGTAGATTTTTTTTTATTCTAGAAATCGGGGCATATATTTTGCAAAACGAAAAAGTTTTTAGTGAAATCCAACATTGTCCTCAACAACACAACTATCCGGTCGGTGTCCACCAAAGGCTTATATGGTGTTTTGGCTTCTGGGCGTCTTTGAAAGACCTCCCATATTTTCTATAGAACATGTTCCACGTAAACAAATTCGACAATTCACTATTATACTCGAACTTTAGTATGTAAGGTATGGTACGTCTTCACTTTAATTTTACATCTTACACCTTCTGAGTCATTGAATGGACTGAGCCTACCAATAAAAACTTTTATATTTGAAATATTTGTGTCGTGCAATTTAAGTCTATCCTACAGAAAACTCAATTACAACAATGATGTGACTCATCGTTGCACTGAAATTTATGCAAAACTTAGCCAAAAACGTCCCCGTAGGACAATTTTTTGTCACCCTACGTCCACAGGGGGCAAACTCGAGTGGCATAGAAATAAATTAATGACGGATGAGACAAACGTGGGTGGTGTTCAGATGTCTCACTGTTTTGAAACAATTTGTAATGAAGTGGCTCAAAAGCATAGACCCCACACTAAGACAGTCAATGTTTTAATTGGTTCGTTTCGGTTTATTATGTGTTGAAATTAGTTTGGTTACCCAATGTATTCGGTCATGAAGTATTTTTGAAATATTTTAGTAAGTAGGCACAAGTGGCGAGAGCGTTTTTATTTTATGCACAGTATTTTTTTATAGTTTATAACCGACATTCTTATAATTCTCAGAATTTTTAAGTGTTGTTGTAAAATGTCGAAATGAAACGACGTGAATAACACCAACTTGAATTAAGAATACGCCAACACAGTCAGCTTAATGAATAATGATATACAAATTTTAAAAAATGTTAACAATTAATGCGATATTATAAACAATTTGAATTATTTGTTTTCGACACGACCACATAATGTCGTCGTTGCATAAAACAATTTGTCTCCGTAGCTCTCTAATGGAGCCATTAAAATAGTTTTGCGGTTGTCGCAGGTAGATAGAAAATGTTTTGGCATAATCTTATAGGTTGACGCGGTAACAAATATCTTGCGGTGTGACCAATATTCGGTGTGTTTTCTCTTTGACTTTGACAAATTGCATTCAATTACAAAACAATCACTCTTTGGAATGGATTTCGAAAAGTTTACTGAGTTCTTCGAAATGCGCCCATACTTTACTTAGATTGATTCACTTAATCCGTATTCGGAGACTCCTCAAGCACAGATAGCTGCTCTAGTAACGGTTGTCTCGCTCTAATCGTGTTGGTGGCAAAGATACATACTATGTAGTTTCAAAATACGGTCTAAGGGTTAGGTTTTACGCTAATTATTTTGTCATACTTCCCAGAATTCGCATGTCTCATCTTGATTTGTTTGTTTTCACTGTAAATTATTGTGCGGACTATTTATTGCATCGTAAAGTTTTTTTGATACCATTTACCTTAAAAGCATAATGTGGTCCAATGACAGAGCAGGGCCATTGGTTTCACATTTCTTTAAGCAAATGTCACGTGGAGTTTTTTTTTTGTAAATATAGGGCGGTTTCTGTCGCCCATAAATTGTTTTAACAGGTTTTTGTTGTTATTTGTCTTTGCGATGGGAATGGATATGTATGTCCAATGTTTGTTATTCACAATAGTAACCAATAGGTAGTACGTTCTTTTAAATGGAGATAGTAGTACGTCGTTGTTAACTCTTTCTTGTAGGTACCAAACCATTTAAGATTAAGAGAAGGAGGTCTTTTCCTTAGAAGGATGAATAAAAAAAGGCTTTAGTGAAAGTGCCGCTTCGCCGCCATTTTCCAGCTTTTGTAAAGACAGTGGCCTGCGTAATCTGTGTAAGGGGTAGGAACCTTTTAGAATCCCTTACTTTATTGTTATTGAACGGGTAATCGCCCATTGTCTAGGTTTGTTTTTAAATACTTTTAACATCCGCAACCCTTTCCATTTCGGGGCGGTTCTTTTTCCATTGTTTGTTTATTGCGGTTGTTTCGCCGACAAAGTCTTTGCATAACTAAGATGTAATGTAACGTAACGGTAGAGCTTTCAAAGAAAGTCGTAAACGAAAAGGGTGAAGTTTTGTTCTAGATGATGCAACCGGGAATTGCTTTTACTTAGAATGGATGTGGCGCCCGCCGAAATACTTCCGAAAGGAATCTTTTGATGGTACAAAACTTTCACTAATTGTTGTTCATTTGTCTGTCATCAATAATTGGTCGGTTAGAAATGTACGCCCAGTAATTAATATTGAATGTAAAAATCCCTTAAATTCTTGTTTGTTTTGATCGTGATCCTGATGCTGAGAATGCTCTAATAATACGTTTTCGAAAACAATTACCGATGCCCGCCTCAAGTTCAGAATTTTATCGGCTAGATTTATTATGTTTGATGAGGAGCTTATCTTTCCCCGGCTCGGCGTAACGCACATCGGCTACACAAAGAGTCCCTTTGACTCCACACACGAACCAGGTAGACGTCCGTTTATCGGCCGTTTTAGTTTTTTGTTGCAGCTTTTGTTATTATTCGAATCCCTCGGATATATTAATCTCGCGTGGGTCCGTCCAACCCGGTCATTACCCAAAACTTGGGGGCGTATTGCGTCCGGGTGCCTAGTTATTACGGCCATTCTATTAAAATAACCCCAGTATCATTTACTAAATTAGGTATATCGCTAAATATTTTATAATGACGGAGTCAAAATGAGCCTGTTGCGGGCATTTGGCCCTGTACTGATGCATTCGTGGTCGTCAGTTTTCGGTAATTTAATGATAGTGTCTTGAACGTTTTCGGGCCGCTGCTTTATGAGGTGAATCGCCTTCATTCCTTTTGTCAATCCACAGATGTCACGCCCGCCTATTATCAAGTTAGTCAACTGTTACCCAAGTTCGTTGAACCTGTAATTTTGTGTTAAGTTTATTAGTGTCATTGTCGTTTGTTACCATTTTATTCTCATGTCAATCTGGCAGATATATTGCATTCTTAATTGAAGTGCACGTTTGTGTTTTAAAGTTTTATCGTTGGCCAGCTCACGTTTATACGAGTAATACTTAGGTATTGAATCTCAACGATGGATAGGTAGAGACTCGTACTTTTATACAAGTTTCGTTTCATCACCGTAACAGGGTTTCACGCATACTGTCGGTTTTCTTAATGTTTTCTTTCACTGTGTACGTATATAGAAATAAAAGGTATTTTTTACGCCCCAGTTTCTGCAATCTAACCTTTACTAACCAATCGACCTTCTCTTTGTTTATTCAGAATCATGTAGGTATACCTACATTATAAACGTATTGAAACTTCTTCTTAAACTGTGTGAATTCATAATCGACATTCAGATTGGGGAGTGCGAAGATACACCCAGTAGCTGAATCTGTCACAGAGTAAATAAATCAAAGTTGGGGGTGAAGCAGCGCGCTACAGCCGGAGCAGTGTTGGCTCGACATTGTCAACACGTCCCATTACGTTTCCTCCCAGCCCGGCAACCTCTGTCGACGACACATTGTACTATGACATTTCGTTTATCCGCCAGAAATGACTAGGAATTTCCACGACACGCCCACAACTTAATAAGAATATTATTCGGCAACGGAAACTGTCCTTTCCTCACATAAATACTGTTTCATCCCTCCGGAAAGAATCAATTATACAGGCCCCTGACCGAAGACATGTCCCCAGAATGGGCGAATTGTTTGTTTAATAACATTTCGTTGATACAATAAAAGTCAGGGTGAAATATTTGTCCCTTTTGTGCGACGTCTTTTTGTGAGCAAACGAAGCGTTAGACATTTCTCATCATTACACGCGGATGTCTGTTATGTCTCTATTTGGGCGGATACGCTTGTAGCTCTTTTTTTTACGTGCGGGGAACTCTTCCTGTGTCCACGTTTCGGTTCGCAAGGTTCTATCGACAATGAAGGCGATAAATTTGGATCAACTGCAGAAATAGTTTCGTATGAATGCTGATAAAAATGTGACATTTCGCTTAAAAAGTCAATTCCTAACTGATAAATCATGTCTTTTGTCATATTTTTTAACGAAATTGAGCCTAGCGATAAGATATAAGGGAGTCGCCTAATGGGTATTGTGTTATCCTTTTTCTTTGTGAATTCCAACTGTCACTGATATTTTTTTAAATTGTCCGCTAAAAAACTGTTTCCTATTCGTTAGGGCTATATATTATAGTATCTGTTAAGGCAAGATAAGTGCACACCTGAATTTTCAGGTGTGTTACCACCCCTTTGTGTGACGCGAACGTGTGTGTTCATCTTTGAAAAGTTTGGAGGCCGTTACGGTATCGACAATGTTGCGCACGTACGGCGAGTTTGTCGGGATGTGTTTTAAATTAGTTTTTTTTTCGTGGGACATGTCAGTCCTTGTGTACCTCCCAGGGACGGTGACTCGTGACCTGCATGGGTGAGTCAGGGTCCAAACAGTAGCACTTCAATGTAGGCTGCTGTATCATTTATATGCATGTTGCAGCCTCTGGAACATACATTAATGACAACCACCATTTTGTTTTTCGAATGCCAATGATATTAGATACAATGACTATATTATACCTCAGTAGCAGAAATTCCTGTAGATAATTCAAAGTAAGTATCTCTGTAGAAATACTTAAAAAGAATTGTAATTCATTCTAAAATGAGGAGAGTATTTTGTTTAGTCTGTGCGGAATTTTTTTAACAAAAACAGTTTTGAAAATGGAATGAGAATGAAGGTCCTATAAAAACAGAATAGCCGTTAGCCGTGTTTGTGTTAGTCTGCACTGTACAAATATTTTTATTTGGAAGTTCATGTATACTTCAAACCTTTCAGATGATCAGTACGATTTCCTGTGACACCGTATTATTTTTTCGTGAATAATTCATGCACGTTTTGGTATTTTAAATAATACAAACAGCATCAGCATTCTGTACCCGCCGTATTTTCGTCCCGTTTTTAATAAAGCAATAAAATTCTTCTAATTGATATGCCTGCCGCAGTTTGTCAGTCATTCTTCTTGTTAGAGTTGGATTGAGCCACAATAAAACGGATTTTATGACTGTTTCCTTTCTTGCTTCATTGGTATGACTACCAAATCATTAAAAGGTTTGATGTTTGTTGATTCTTTTTTCTGTGGTTTTTGTTTGCTTTATGATAATAGGTGTTGGCGCGGCGACAGCTACGCGGCCCCGTGTGAAACTTGACGCCTTCATTCACGCCAGTTTTTATTTAAGATCCATTGGCAATCGGTGTGGTTTTATACGACGGTGAAAATCAATCTTAATCGTTTGCGAAGATCTATTCTAATGTCTTATTATAGTTTGGATTAATTCCTTTATTTTATTAATAAACTTATTTACTATGTTATATACTTATTTATTAACAAACATTAAAATAAAAATTAATTCGTAGAGACTGCGTAACATATGACATCGCGCATTTAAGAGCAGAGATTATTTTTACTAACAATCAACAGTAAATATTAACTCGCGTTTACCCTCTTGTTGAAGTGTATCTAATTGTTAATGTTCTTGTATATTCTAAGGATCAGCGGGGCCAATTATATTCGACAAATTACTTGTGTTTCAAAGCGTCGTTGAGCGCATATCATCAACTCATTACCACTTTATATGAGTCACGTCAGTGTGTTATGATTTAAACTTTGACTGTGTCCATTAAAACGCCTGATTAACTGTTATCTATTATCCCACATCCATAATATGTATGTAAATGACGTTAAAACGATTTGCCACACGTTTAATGAGTTCACATTAATAATGCCTGTAGTATGAAGAGGATATTGTAACATTGATATATGAAAGACGCCGCGCCGTGCCCCGATCGTCTGTCGAGACGTCGTCGCCGGCTACGTCATTAGAAATAAGAGTTTATTTTGATAACAGAGTTCCACTAAATTTCGTGGGCAGATGTGTGTTATCGCGAATTCCTGTGGTTATTACGATTGTAGCCGTGAAAAGCGACACCTGCGATGGTATCGTATAGACGCCACTGCGTAGTAGGGGAGAGGTGTCCAGAAACAATGTGGAAAAAACTGTAATGCGGGCTTTAGCTGCCAGGTAGGTTTTTTTTCTTGACGTGGGCCGATGGCGGGTGGCGTTGGGGTCGCGGCGGGGGGCGTCACAATTTACGATTGCGTCGTGTCAAAGTGCTAATGAACGTACTCTTTATTGAGATGGCCTGTGCAATCGATGCAGACGTCGCCCCGTCGTCGTCCCGTCGCGCCGCAATACAGATCGAATTGAAACCGTTGTAGTGTATAATTTTAAAGAAAAAAGATCCGACTTCAATCAGTACTAGTCGACAGGCTATACGATTTTTCTAAGTTTCGCTATAATTATCGGGTTTGCCATCATCAACCTCTGATTTACTTATCTTGGGACCACTTTTGAAATATCTTAATTCCAACAAAGAAAATAAATCATCTAAATCGGTTCATAAACAGCGAAGTTTTCCTAAGTTCTTTTTATAATAAACCATATTATACTGTCGAATTTAGAAAGACAAGGAGTCTTTTTTGTTATCGCTTAAAAATACATATACAATATCGCAATTCTCTAGTTTTGATGGCACTTCCAGTGCCACTTAGATGCCAATAAGGTAGGTAGAGTTGTTATATTGTGACAAAAAATATTTGAAAAATTACTATGTGTAATGTACATTCATACTAGTTTCAATATTAGGGTGGTAAACCAGATTCTTGACCGACTGTATCTCATAAAAGGTGAGTCGGCTCCAACGTTTTCGAATAAATGAACTGAATCGGTATTTCCGGTTGAGAAATTATAGATACTTGCCCACATCATTTTGGTATACGTACCTACATGAAAGAGATACATTATGCATATTAGTCTGAAGATAACTAAATACCTTTGTACAAGTGACAGCGGTTTTATTGGTATGGGGATAAATGTAACGGACTACAACATGTTGGACTGTCTTTGTTTAACCTAGTCCAAGTCGAGTGTAATTAATTTGTGCTAGAGAACCTATTAAGTGTCTAAATCGAGTTGTGCGTATTATGTTACGTGCTTACACCTATATTCCGAATTAAAAATCAATGCATTTGTCTCTTTCTGTCACTTGCCATTGGAATAAAACAAAGTATATAACTTACCTGAATAGTGCTTGGTTCACGTTTCAGAATACGGTTCTTAGTACTCACGAAGTCGAACAAGTTGCGCCAATCAACATAACTTTTGTGCCACAACTCGACAATTACTATGAAGTACTGCTTCTTATGGCTATTCTCATTAAAAGTGTCATAAAATTTAACGACATCCTAGCGAGAATGCTAATCAGAATGTAAAGGATAAGAAAACCCACTTTCCGATTAGAACCTCGCCACTACCTGGGTACAGTGTTTTACTAAAATTATGAAATTCGCTCCTATAAAGCCTTTGCTTTTTGTGCCCGTGGGAAGATTTAGCGCAATCGATATTTTAGTACAATCGAGGATAGGTTCAGTTTCACATTTCGAGCTTTTTAATTCGTATGTTTATTTTGATTCCGGTTACGTAATATGCAAATTACATTAGCGGTATTTGTGTGAGATATTTATACCTACCTTCTTATGTGTAAGTAAGATCAAGTTTCTCTTACACACATCAATGAAGGAATTTGAACATCAACTACTCCGATCATTATCGCAACGCTTGTCAATAACAAAAATATGAATGCCATCTCGAAATTCATACGGCAATTGTTTTATCTGTTCACATATTGTGTGCGCAAGCGCAGCCCATACCTCATACCAATAAGAACACGCGTGACTTCATAAGAAACTCGGTTCCCATATCGTGCGGTCAATCTACACCATTGACGTATGACAGAAAGGATTTTTGTATCTCTTCGTATGAATACTTGAGTGTAACAAACGTAGTTTGATACCTAATTTCGTTTTAAGCAATATGCATGTAAGGTGTCTTCTTAAATGGTTTTAGTGAAACTGATATTGTATCTAGTCGGCAACGATTATGGACACTCTTCACATAGATGTAGTTCTGGGTTATGTGTTTTTCTGAATTGGAAATATCAATGTTGCCGATAGTTTTTCTTATTGGTTTTGATAAAATCGACCAAGATTTGTTTTTCTTCAGATTCTGATGAGTCTATATTAACAATCAGGGAGACATCTAAGACAATCATCATATAAGACACAGTCACTAATCTAGGTCTAGTCATTGACAGTAAGATGAATTGGAGGGCTCATATCGAGTTTGTCAGCAAAAAGTTTTACGCTTCTCTCCACTCAATAATCAGATATAAAAACTTCCTCCTTGAGAAAACCAAAATATCCCTAGTGAACTCCCTCCTTCTTCCCATTATTGACTATGCTGATGTGTGTTACCTAGATCTTACTGAGGAACTCCTCAAAAAACTTGATCGTCTTCTCAATACTGGCATCAGATTTATATACTGTCTGAGGAAATATGACCACATTTCATCGTATCGCGCCCAACTGAAATGGTTACGAGTAAGGGAACGCAGAAATGTTAGGATACTCTGTCTTTTGTACAGTATATTATTTGACCCCCGAACTCCCAATTATCTCAAAGCCTCATTTTCGTTTTGTTTCACTCCCGCAATTTACGCTCATCTAGTAACTTTCGACTTAATGTTCCCACCCACAAATCTGGCTTCATGTCAAATTCCTTTGCCGTGACTGCTGTCCGTCTCTGGAACTCCCTTCCCACTGATGTCAGAAAAGCCCCCTCGCGACCTTCTTTCAAAAACCTCCTAAAGATGCACTATCTAGCTTCCTATAATAATTAACTTCTTATGTGTCATTGATATATATATGCAGTTTATGTAGTATGTACTCTTTTATATTTGTACACATGTATTTATGTAGTTTATTAAGTAATATAAATGTCTTAGTATATATATTTTTTATATCTATGTAGTATTTGAAACTATATTTTTTTAAATTCTTATGTAACATACTTCTAGTATTAAAACAGTGTTGTAACTATAGTTACCTAGAAATATATGTAGGTATCTATACCATGTTATTATGTACCAAGTTATTAAACTGTTATTAATACTGACCCGCAATTACTCTTTCCCATGCTGTGGGGTCGACTGGTAGATAATACATTAGTATTAAGTCCGCCTTTTGTACATGTATTGCAATAAAGTGTTAAATAAATAAATAAAATAAATAAGACATCTAATAAAAAATATAATAATTAGGTACTCCTTTGGATAGATAATAGAGACAATGTAATACACACATCAAAAGTGTCTAGGGCTCAAGTACAGTTTAGAAGATTGAATCAAGAATATATTGCAATCAAGAATATATTTTACAAAATCTGAATTCCTTCATAATTTATTCAAAATGTGGTGATAAGTCATTGATACAGGCATGGGGAATTAGGTAGGAGATCAATCCAGAAGATAAGATTTGATTTAAATAAATTAGTTTTTTTTTAGAGCTAAAAATGTTCTTGATCCCTGGACACTTTTGATGTATGTAATATAATTATGTAACACAATAGACACGGTGTTTTAGGCCTTAGCCGGTGGTTCCGGGTATTGCACGTTGAACAGAGATATGCATGCGCGGCCATGCGACGTGCCTCCTTCTTGCTCGGACCTGCCCCCCTAGCACAGCGCTCCAAGAAATAAGTGACAAGACATATAACGCGCTGCGATTTTGTTGAAACTAGCCGAGTCGCACAATGCGTGACATAACAGCCAATCCGAGCGCGTATTTGTTCTATGTCAAGTCTTTCTTGACGTGCGTGCTAGGCCTGCTGGGGGAGGATGGGAGATTAGATTTGATTTAAATAAATTAGATTTTTTTAGAGCTAAAAATGTTCTTGATCCCTAGACACTTTTGATGTGTGTACTAAAAAGAATGTGATAAATTTGTTGTGGGTCACATCAGTATGTTTCAATTACCTATGTTTAGTAATAATTCTTTAAGAATCCTTACTTTCATTTGTTAAACGGATTGACTTCCTTGTGTCGAATCCATCAATCTCTCACCGTGTTCAATATACGAAAAGAGTACGAGCGATACTTGTAAGCATAATTAGTGTCTTTACCTAGGTATGTAAAAAAAACAACTTTTTTATTTTATTGTTGGTATGCAGGTGTAAGGATGTTATATTTTTAAGTAGGTAGATGCCTTGTGACTAACCTTTAATTTGTTTAATGAGCCATCTGTATAACATTAAACGTTGTTCAATACATTTTATATAGTATTTATTTATATAAGAATATTTACTAGAATATTTATATAAGAATAATAACTTTAGACTTTAACAAGTAACATTCTACAGATTTGTGGTTGGAATTTAAATCGAACTATCTTTATATAATAGAACTATCTTTCAAACAAAACAAGAATCATCCCTATCGGTTCACCCAGCCAAAAGTTTTGAGGTAACAATCATAGAAAAATATACAGTCGAATTGAAAACCTCCTTTTTATTTTAAGTCGGTTAAAACACGCAAAATGGCATTTATAGTATAGAATACATAGATAGTGTGGGAACACACTACGCATGTTTGCTTGCAAAGTCTCTCAAAACTCTTATCACCGGTTCGGAGTAATTGACTATTAGGCAGCTTTTAGAGAAATCTTATTACATCTGATACAATTGTTTGCTTGGCATAGATACTTATGTATATTAAATTCGATGGAACAATTTACATTACTGCGGAATGGAGTGGAAAAGAACGGATCAGTATGACAGCTATGGCTGTAATCACGGAAATAGCGTTCCTTGAAAGACACGCAAACTTTAATTTGTCTTCTTTATTGTGTATTATAAAGTATACCATCACATGTACAGCAATGTATATGAGGAGTTTTCTAAATAAAACAATATGTGAAAGAGACTAAGAAACGAAAGAGATGCAACTGCTTTAGTATATGGACGTTCGTCTTCGTACGTTCTTTTGTGGATTTATTTTTCTAAAGAAAACTCCCCATTGAGATTAAAGCTAGGACCATAGGTCAATTTAAAATTGTGCGTTTCGAACGTTGTTGAACCGCTACTGTATTTATTATATTAAGAGTAGTAAGATGGCTACTTCTGGAGCATCCAGAAGATAAGATCGCGATACCGACTCCGCTGACCGGTACGATATCATCGTGGTACCGTGTACTACCTACTGCAACTGTACACGAATAACTCATCGTTTGAATTATGCTGTTTAGTGTGGGAAAGCTTATGTATGCGTAGGGATGTAGATAAATACGTGCGTCTACATAAACTCAATCCTATTAGGGGCGGACAGAACCTTGGAGACATAATGCCTAATGTCACTTTTAGATTGACAGTTGAAGTTTAGGGAGGTGAGAAAAAAAGTTGGTGTACAGGAGGGTTTAAAAACTGCAATATTAGTACCATGGATTTCTTGGTTTTTATTCAATAAAGTTTAAAGAATTTCTGAAGCATGTTCCGCAACTGGGAAGTCTTGGCAGAAACTTGTTCTTGAGTTGTTCCAGTACATGGAAAGTTTGTCATCTGATTAAATTTTGTACGGTTTCGGTTTTCACCTACACATACCCAGCGTCTCACTTTTTTACAGTCTCGGTTCATACCAAGACGCGAATCCAGCTAAAAGTGATTCCTGGTAAGTAGTTGAGTAAACATTCTTCCTCCTATACCTCTATTTGTTATCCAGTCTACGTTGATCTCTTGACATGTCCATTTATATGGTAATGTAGTTTCGCATTTTTGTTATGTGTACCTATTTGCGTGTCCATGACCTGCAGCCAGTAGTGCAATGGAAGATTTCAGAAGCAGGTCAGAGTGTCTGTTCATGGCACCTCATTTCCGCCGTGAGGAGATACGAACGTGCGATTTGGCAGCGCCCTTCAGCTGTACTAAAAAGGCCGATATAACTTTGCACACTCTACTGTTTATTGAGCTTTCTTGTGTTGGAAGCATTAAGGAATCCAAGGTCAACACAAAACGTAGAGTGTATAGGTCAATTTGAGCGCGATGTACAAGAGTTCGCTCGGATAACTGCCGATGTGGTGTCCAAATGTTTGCTGCTTTTGCAAACGGAGCTTTTTTATTTTTACTATTAAAACGACATATCATTGAAGCGAATATTTGCCTGCACATTATTACAAAATGAAAATATAATAAATACTAGAATTTAGGTTTTCCTCATTTTCATAAAAAACGTTTAGATTGCATGTTGATTATGTACAGTGAATAAAAAAGGTGCCTAAACAAAATCAAAATCGAGTATCCTGTATTCAAGAGATTTAGAAAGTAAGAGTCACGCCTGATATCGCTTTCTTCAGCCCACTATTACAGTGTAATTATGGTGATAGAGAACCATTTTTTTTTTCATATAAAAGAAAGAGATACGAAACCATAGCCATATCCTAAATAGAACTGCAATTGATCCGTGATGTCATTGATCTCAGTAGTATAAAGGCACACCTTATTAATCAATTCTTCACTGCTCTGAAAAGTAAAAAAATACATATGTAGGTATTTTTTTACCTACCTTTTTGCAATAAAATTACCTTAGTACTATAAAATATTCTACAATTCTCTTGCACACATATAAAATCAGCTATATAATATAAATCACTTTTTCCAGTACATGTCACAAAAGGCGTTCTAATGTGAAAATAAATACACGAACGCTGTGCACTGCAGCATTATTAGTATTTTTAAAAACAACAAAAATGCATTTTTAATCGAGTGGCTTTTTACTATTTATGTGAACTGAAAAAGCAACCGTGTTGGATGTCTCGGCCTTACCATGAACAAATTCTTGTAATAAAATAAACTCCTGTCATAAACTTGATTGAATCTCTTTATCGAACAACTAGTGGAAGCCCCGCGATTTCATTCGTAATTTCACTATTTCATACATACTATAACACCCTCTTTAAAGCGACCCGTCCCACAGAAACGATGAAAAGTATGCTATGATTTCCTGATCTCCTGGTGTTAGTACAATGGTAAGATTGCAAAAGGTAATCTTCGCTCAGAGCGTTTTCTTCAAAAAGTAACCTAATAAAATGAATTTTCAATTAGAAAAATAAAACCAGACGTTTTGGATAAATATTAATAAGCTTTTGTTAAACTATCGAAATTAGGTGTTTGTTCTCGTTAGGTTCGTAACCCTTGCCTGGGCTGGGTGATCGTTGTAATATTTTTCTATTCCTAAAAAACTGAAACCTATTTATTGATAAAGTGACCTTTTTCTTGAAGGGGATTAAAAAAAATATCTAGTATAACCTTAAAATAAGTATACTTAGAAAACAAATCTAAAAAAGATCGTGGTAGGGCCCGTATTGAAGTATTTTAATTCATTATCGTATCAATCAAGAGTGATGGCTGGTTATCTCATTTGTATTTTATGGATAGTGAATGTGGTCCAACCACATTTTACTTACAATGTTATACACACAAACGCGTCTGCTGTACCGTTATGGACTAGCTGTGCCGCGCGGTGTTACTCGCGTTTGATTAGGTACTCTCCTATGGGATTTTCGGGATAAAATGTGACCTGTGTTAGTAAGGGATAATTTTGAGTTATTCGTAACACAAATAATTGATGATGATTACATCCAAGAATTTCTTCTATAATACTAGTATTGGTATTAATAACCCACTTTCGGATTGAAAGGCGTCACTGTAATAAATTTATTTCGTGCGACATGGGCACTAGGATACAGGCTTAATATCCTGGGCCCTAAACTTTAGGTACCTACATACATAGATAAAACAATCAGATAGATATACACAACACAACGCATCAGAATCTAGAATCAAACAAGCGACTTGGAGGTGGCTGCTCTGTTAACTCTTAGTACGTCAGGGTTGTAAAGTTCCGTTTAAATTTCTAGGGGCCATTTATTTACTGCACCATTATTTGCTTCACCTATATTTATGTCCGAAGTAGAAGAATACAATGTGTAGTAAAATAGTTTAAACTCTTTCGGGGAAACTCAACCAGACACTGTGGACCTGGACAACTTACGGTAACTGTGTGTATCCTCTAAAATGTTGATCTGCAAACCAAAATGTTTGTTTACCATACACATCGTATACCTACATAGATCGATGGGGTAACGTCAAATATACTTAGAGTAGTACATGAAAGTAAATTGGGTTTGCTTAGGAAGAGACATCGAAGCTTTATTGGGATAGAAAGTAATTTACTTGAAGCACATGATTATTTGGCTGAGGAAGAAACAAGACTGATCGTCGTGGCTGAGGCTTATGTTCAGTAGTGGATGGCAGTTGGCTTACATGATGCTGAAGTTTGTCTTAAGGTTTTCCTTGAACCGATAAAATAATAATTAGCACTCAAGTGATGCTTGAACATAGTTTGTCTCTTTTACACAAACACAAATAGAGCGAGAAAAAAATAGTTCTTATTTCAGTAGACATTTTCAGAATATTTGTCGTAGTTTCTTGAGGCAATTGAGGCAACTGTTTGGTTTTGGGTTCCTACCACGTCTCGGCAAACGAAGTGTAGGGCGCCCTCAAGCAAGGTGGACTGATGATATACGCAAGATAGCTGGCAGAAGCTGGATGCGAGAAGCCGAAAACAGATCTCAGTGGCGTGCAATTGGAGAGGCCTATGCCCAGCAGTGGACAAGTATGGGCTGATGATGATGTTTGGTTTTGGAGTTGTCAAGCAAAATTCCGCTTATGTAATGATTGCATTGCTCGATTTGATTCCTAATGATCTGTGAGTACATACATAACTTTCGGACGTGGATACCTCTTAGGTCACTTCTAGCCTCTCAAATCGAGTTCAAGTATTTTTTTTTTGTAATAACTCTTTGTCCAATAATAAGATCATACAAAATTGTAATCTATCTACCTAACATATTTTTTAATCTCCGCTTTGGGATTAAAAGGCGAGATTGTGTTTTTTATTTTTTAATCTGAAGGGGGCATGCAATAATAGAATAACATGGCAAAGTATAAAATATACTCATAACCAGTAAAAACTGGCGACATTTTCTCATTTTTCTCTACATGCGTCGTCGTCGGTAAACAGTATGATTTTCTCTCTATACTAATACTATTAGAAAAGTTTCTCTTTAAATCTAACTAGACTACTTGATGGAATCCAATATCTGCCATCAATCACGTACCCAATGAGAAAATACAGATATCCTATTTGATCATATCTAACTGATAATGTTTTCTCGTTGCAGGTAAGATCACGGGTTTCATTCCGATTGGAAATACTGTGGTGCCATCTAGCGAGTGAATCAGGTAACTGTTTCGGTTTCATCTCGGTCTTGGTCTTTAACGGTAAAGTGCATAATGCTAGGTTGTGCTCTTGGCTTTATGTCCTGCAGATACTATAATAATACTAGCTGACCTAGAAAATATTTTGATGCAGGTACATACTTACCTACTTCTTACTTATAAATAACTTTTGGGGTGTCAAACCCTTATCACTTAGGGGTTTAAGAATAGTTTACAGTCTATTCTCAGACCTAACACCTACCTAAAATTCATTAAGTTTTGTTACAAATGCTTAGAGTATATTTTTAAGTATAGGTAGATATTGAGGCAGTGTTCATGCTGTCAATGGTATTGAAATCAAGTTTTAATAGCTCGTGTTGTACCATCTATTAGTATACTGGATCGGATCGGATTACTTTATTCAGTAAATTTAGGTCAATCAATGAGCTTAATAATCTGCTTAGTTGTCTTTTCAGAATTCTGAAAATAGACATACTTACTCACTTCCCTATACAAAAATACACAAAATGTATATTTCACATGAACGAACTTAACTTACGTAACGACATCTTCCTTGCTTAGACCTACCTACAATAATACTTTCTACAATTAGTGATAACATGTTTTTTTAAACATATGTACCTTCACACAAACCCCAACATACGCACTCGATATAACTGGCCTTGGAACAGTTGCGGAGAAATGACGTCACGAGTGCGGGCAGGTAATCGATGAATTCACTTCGACTTCCGCAGCCCGGCTAGCTCAGTCGGTAGAGCATGAGACTCTTAATCTCAGGGTCGTGGGTTCGAGCCCCACGTTGGGCGAAATCTTTTTTTTTTGTTTTTTTTTTGCACGGTGTACACATTAATGATATTTGTAATAATTTCGTTAAAATATTTCAATACCAACGTCTTACTTAATTTAATACACTGAATTAACTATTTAACTCACTAAGGTAAAAAATACTGTGTAAAGGCTCCAGTAATAATTTATGTTTCGCAATACATCTATGACTTGTTATAATTTACATATAGTAGGCATTATAAAACAAGCTTTCACAGAACTTTATTTTGAAAGCATAAGCAATTTTTTTTTGTCTCTGTACTAATTTGCATTTTTAATTAAAAAAAAGAACATCTCACCAACGAACCTTTACTGCCACTGCCGTTGCCAAAATACTTCAAAGGAACTTTTGTAAAAATGTTGGCAAGCTGGATAGTCGACTCTTTCGTTTCTAGTTGTGCCAATCAATGTCTTGCTTTTGTCCGAGACGCCTTCTCAGTACTAGACATAAGGCTTATCAAAATAATATTAATTGAACCGATCGGCGATGTTCATTAAACGGGCACTTGCGCCCTCTGTCCATTCTCCAGGACAGCGCTTACCGTTAGCATTTGCACATAAAACTTCATTTCAATCATCGCCGAGACCGATACTTTACGGCTATTACTTCAGTCCGTAAATACACTTTTATCTGCCAAACTACTGCTACAACAAAAGTGGATAATTTTAACAGGAACGTGCTTGATTTGCACCGTTTCTGTCGGGATTAATTTCGCCTTGTCGAGTAATTTTTTCAAGCAAAATTCTTCAAAAACACTTTTTAGTTTTAGAATTTTCAATATTTGTCGTCATCATCCTGGTCAACTGTGACGATGTGGCGTGAACTTTTCGGGGAAATTAATCAACAAGAGTATCAGTTACTTTTTTAAAATACACTATGAAAGAAGAGAAGCGTTTCACCATAATTTCTAAGATATTTTTATATATGTTATATTCAGCAAAAGTTATGGCACGCCCTCCCCTGTATTTATTTCTGCGTGACAGCAACGCGCTTACGCTTCTTACTCAGAAAACTTGAAAATCATTCTATCAAAGGTACCCCTTTATCTACCGGGTTTATTTCAATAAAGGTGAAGAACTACTAGGTGTTATCGGCATTTGCTGAGCAAGAGTCTCCCACATAACCTTCTTTGGCATTTTTTCTAGGAAAATTTGCAAAGTGTTATTCAACTTCACAGTTTTACAGCGAGTGTGACACGCTTATAGGTGGTATGTGATTGCAATAACGCGATAAATTTTCAATCAGGAATCTTACCAAAAATATGCATTATGTGCTGTCGGCAAAGTAAAGACGATCTCGATACCGCCAGTTATTACCTTGCCTTAATACTATAATGCTTTGAACACGAAGTACCTAGTTACCGTGCAAGTTGACTTGGTCCCAAATTAAATTTATTCTTAGGCAAGACAAATTTGGTTATATCTATATTCAGTTTAGCTTAGAGCGTCTACCAGGAATATATAAGCTGAGATGATCGTGTGAGCTTAGTTCTGCCCCATAGGAGTAAAATTGTGCTTGAGTCGTTATAGTGCGTAAA
>SJJU01001436.1:0-34936 GCA_012932125.1 Conopomorpha cramerella | reverse complement strand
ACTTAAATGGAACGATCGTCGACATCATTTTAAACGTAATAAACAATAGAATTGAAATAAAAACACACTTCACGCCTTTTAATTTTAAAGCGGAGTAGGCAGGGGTTAGCAAATGTCCACAGTTCACCAAGCGTTTTTAACCCCATCGCTGTTATAGGGCTCACACACCTTGTGGTGTGCGGGAAAAAGAGTCCTATTTATACACGTCTTGCAGCCGGTCTCGAATCCGCAACCTCCCAAGTCAAGTATATGACCACTGGACCACAGACGCTCTCTTAATTAATACCTAAACATTATAAAACCACGGGAAAAAGAGTCCTATTTATACACGTCTTGCAGCCGGTCTCGAATCCGCAACCTCCCGATCCCAAGTCAAGTATATGACCGACTGGACCACAGACGCTCTCTTAAATAATACCTAAACATTGTTTCAGAAATCATGATAGCGCTTCAAAGGTATAGCGTTGAAGCAACAGAAGCTGAAAACGGCTGGCTTAGAGGCTGGCTGGGGCACATCTTCTACTGCGGTAAATATTCTGTAATGCTATTGTTGGTGAGGAGAAGGGGATATGTCAGGACCGTGATAAATGAAGATGTACAAAGTTGTATCACCCTCTTTCTCATCGAAGACTCATATCTATCATGTATCGAGGATATATCCGTTATACATACACCACCACAAACGGGGACAGCGGCAGGATTATTTGAGACCGTGACCGCTCCCGCGTTATTTCCGGGATCATCCCTAGCATGGGGGCCATGAACGCAACCCTAGCTCGCGATGTGATACGGCGGTACTAGGGCAACCACGGTACTGCCGTCGCATCTCTGGGGCTGTATTATTGTGGGCTCGCGGCGCTTCCTCGCGCCACAGCCCACGCCCTTTCACGATTGGCAAGGGATAACGCCAGTTCTATTCTTTTGCCCGGAACTGCTGGGCACACTGGTAAGACTGCTGTTAGAGTTAGAATCTACAGTGGTATTCATAAAAGACCAGAGCTCATTCAATGTCTGAGAGATTGAACTAAATCCCGGGGTGGCTTAGCCTTGTCTTGGATCCCTGAAGGTAATTAAGCTTAGGTAGGTAGTTATAGTAATACAGTGAAACTGAACATTACACTGCAATGATTAGGTATATTTGACTACACTTAGGACTTACAAAATTTAAATAGTGCAGTTATGACACCCGACGTTGGACTCTCAATTCCTTATCTATCAGGTATATAATTAATTTATAGTCGTGATTGAATTAATTTCTAATTCAAGTTAGGATAATAAATAAGAATATTTTCTAGGCGATACTCCGAAGAATTTCTGTTTTGATATTTTCCCTGCTCGATTTTATCCACACACATCATAACTTCACTCTATAAAGTATACTTGCATAACAATACAAAGTAGTTGTCGAGTGTCTATAATGGCAAAGATGTTCCAATCATCATAAATTGATCGTATTATATTATGGCAGATAGTATTATCCTTTTTGCATGATTTATAAGCATGACCTTTTTGTGGTTCAAGGGTGTTAAGTTCCTACATATATAATATATTTTCTAAGAATAGCAACTCGTGCGGTCTTTCAAGATAAATTTTAGTGTAATTTACTGTTTGCTGTAAAAATCAGAATTTTAAGAACGGTTACACATCTAATATTAACACTTTCGTGGACACTCGAGACGGGACATCTCGCGTATTCACCGGCGAGATCTTGTCCTGAAAGAATGGATGAAAGTGGATTAACGAAAGTCGATTAAATTACATAGGTGGGTGCGGCCGGGTGTGTAGAGGTCACCCCAGAAGGAAATACATCGACCAGATGGGCGATGTCCTGGCAGAAGGTAGCGAGAAAAGTACTCGGAACAGGAGTTCATGTATAAAAAGATGAATGAAAGGGGTATGTCAGGGCCGTCACAAATGGAGATCTGTAATCTCTGCCCACCCTCTGCGACAGCTGCGACAGGTGGGAAATGTATGTACGCATTTATCTTGTCCTGAAAGTGTTAAAATATAGTCCCCTCTTGGAGTACACAGTAATAAAGGCTCTAAGACAAGGTATCTTTGTTTACTTCTTCTCAGTGTGCGGTAATCCCGTCGACCTGGAGTACGTGCTGAAGACGTGTTTAGAGAAGGACGACTTGCACCGATTCATTCGCGAAGTTACTGGAGACGGAGGAATATTCGCACCAGGTGAGAATCTAATAAATAGTTCATTCGCTAAGTTCACGTACATAGGTGTATATTAGATACGATCGTGATCTCTGTTTTGATGTTACTTCCTGTGTTAATAAAACATTATTAACTCTTTCCCGGACAGTAAAAGCCTATAGGCGTCATAACAATAAAACATCTATTGTGTCTATTTTACCGTCTGCCAATGTGTTAAGGTAGATTTTAAGAGGATTTTTTATTTAGTAGAAGGTGTCTTGTAAAAAATTTAACTAAAATAGAATGACATTTATATTAATTAGTTTAGGATGGTAGATCAGATTATTGGCTGAGGTTTTCATGATTTATCCAAAAATGTATGATGATGACGCAGCCATTTAAAAAAACCAATGTCTTATTATCGTAACATATAATGTCCACTCTATATGACTCTTCAACTTCAAGTACTTTTGATTTTATTTAAAAATTTCCATAGGATGTCCTAAGCTTGCGCCTAACTGTAAACATATTTAAAGCATTAAGTGAAGTGGATGTCATAATTCATGGGAATTGAAGTTAAATTATCTTTTAAACAGCGCTCGGTGGCAAACATTTATTTCTTAGAAACTTCAATTTATTTTAATGATCTACACGTCCTTGGAAAAAGTGCTGCTAGAAATCAAGGAGCATAGAATTAATCGGTTACGTGTGTAGGTAAGGTAAACTACCTACATACAACAGAGTATCTATAACTGTACAATTAGTCATAATTGCTCTATTAATTGTATGTTGAACCAGATCATACTTATGTAACGGTTTTGGTATGGATTTCAATAAATAATGCGATAAAGCGTTAATAGTATAATAAATTATAAAATGCCCCGTTTAGTAATTACTAAGGTAAGGAAAGAAGTACTACCTATCTAGTAATCTCCTGTACATTTCCGAGATCTAATATATTATCTAACCATAAATAACGTAAAAAACCAGCAAGTAATACAATTTTCTTTCAAATTGATTGTTTATTTAAAAAGTAAGGAAAGTGTTTGTTTACTACTTAATAATACGTCGTACATACAATGTCTGAATATATGCCAATTTCTAAAAAAACAAATACGTACAACTAAGGAAACTTTAAATTACGACAGTTTTAAACTAAGTACTTATATAAAAAAATACGTAAATTTTTTCAAACATTAACGTATTAAATCAACTGTGTGAAAATTCATCAAATCCTAAACCATTTAATTTATATCTGTTCATCATATCATATTTTACATTATACCTACGGAACTATGAATCAAGAAAAAGTAGGTATAAGATCTCTGTCTAAGTGATGAGTCTGCGTCATAGCTAACTTACTGCCGCCGCCGCCTCAGACGTAATCAACTTGTGTATATATCTCAGGATCATAAGATTAGTTGGGGAAACGACGATCAATCGTGTAAAGTAACGTAACCTTTGACGATCGGTCGAACAACATAACCTAACTTAGACTCATTTTTTTTTTAATCACTATGAACAAGCGTTTGACTCATTTAAACTAACTTCATGGTAAGACTTTTCATGATCGGCTGTTGTTTCACAGTCGAGCTCATCTTACTATCCGCCTGGCGCCTTCAACTTTTATGTTTGTTACATATTATTTTTACTTTTGTTTCTTTTTTGGTCTTTTTGTTTCCCGTTTAACCCCCTTGAAATGTGGTTCCGTACGGACAATGGTATGCATCACACACAAATCTGACAAATTTTACTGATTGAAGTCGTTTATTCCCAGTATTCCCAGTAAACAGTTCCTTTCTCAAGGAAAATTTACACATTTTATTCGAAAAAGGAACTGGTAAAGGAACAAGTGGGAATAAACCGTTGAAGTCAGTTCTTTTTTCTTTATACATAGGTTAATGTACATACAAGAGAGTTTTTACGTTAATCTAGAGATAATAGAGATTTATAAACGTGATGTAAGAAAATATTGCTAACCGGAACTTTTTAACTAAACTAAGTGTGCTGTGACCCTTTGTATGTCCATATTATATGCACAAGCCTCATTAATGTGTACCACAAACAAGCAATGTGCAATAATACAGAGCATTACGTGTGCATTTGTATTCCATACGCGCCCACCGGCTTCCCTTGATTGACATATTGCGACGGATTCTTAAAAAATAACAGTGAACTGTTATTTAATAATTGTTAACTGTCTGTAAGCTTAGCTTCCGTAGTTTATTGTTAAGGCCGCGGTGGAAGGATAATTACTATGTAAAACCAGCTCTTTATATCGAAAAATCTGTATAAGTTTATTGTCAGTTAAAGCGTTCAAATACAGGTAGTGAAGTGTAATTGCCAGTACAGAAGCTGGTTATAAACGAATTCCTTACAAGTTGGCTAAAGTGCGCGGTCAGCTGCCTGTGGGTGTACTTATCGCTCGATCTTATAATAAACAGCAATTAACTTGATTATTATTATAATCCGAAGCGCTAGCAGTCTGGTGGCTTCGGAGATGGCAACCGATTAACGAAGTTGTGATTTGATCGCCAATAAGTGGGATTTTTGCGACCTTCGGAAGGCACGTTAAGCTGTGGATCCCAGTTACAGTCTCAACAGCAGTCGTTAAACCGAGCTAAAGACCACTTATGACTTCAAAACATATTAAAATTAAGCTGAACACTTACTTGGAGGGTTTTCTTCCGTGGTCCAGGGGATTTACGGCCGTCGTCCCCGGTAATAACCACAGAAGTCAAATAAAATGAACAAAGAGAGGGCCCAGGATAGTCCCGCGCCAATAGGTTGGGTCACCCAAATGCTAAGCAGAGCAAGAAGGTATAGGATAGAGAGAGACAGATTTTATATTGTAGGTAATCAATGTAATAATCATATTAGGCCACTGCCTACACCACGGCACTGCGTGCACACCATATAGGCAAAAAGACTCTGCCTACACTAGTATTTTGGCTACCCGACCTAATAATAGAGTTGTTGCTAGATCTTTTTTTGTTGTACTCACGACATAAGCTAACGAAGGTCCTATCTTTTGTGGATGAGTAGATAGGTGGCCTATATTTTGTAAAGACAAGTTACCTATACATAGGTGTAAATCCTTGGGGATTAATGCCTACCTTGTCATAAAAGCCAGTGCAGGCCACTGATATAAGGTAGCAAATCAATGCAAGATACTCTTTGAAAAGGAGTCAGAAATAAAATGTACACTTTCACAGACTTTATAAGAGAATTAGGTACTTAGTACTTATACTTCCTGTTATATTATTTTTTAGATGCAAAAGGAATGTGCACTGGACGAACAGTTAACTATTTACGTCTTCGTATTATTTTTTTAGTGCCAATATGGAGGAGACGTCGAAAGATTATGGTTCCCGCGTTCAGTCCAAAAGTGTTGGAGAACTTTGTCTCAGTGTTTGCCGAGCAATCAGAAAAGCTTACGGGCCGCTTGGCGAACATCGTGAACCAAGGAAATGTCAGCTTATGGACTTACCTCAGCACTTACACTCTTGACTCCGTATGTGGTAAGTCATAGAAGAAAGAGAAAAGTACAAACATTTTTTTTGTACCTGCAACAGAAATAAACTAAAGTAATAACCAACAGGATGAAAGGAAGTTGAAGGAAGATTAGGAATAATTTTATTAAAAAAACAGTCATAAAGTAGAAACTCGAAGCTTGCATCAGTGGCGCTGTTCACTCCATATATGAATAGGGCTATATTCTGAAAGAAAATTCAATGCCTATGTAACGCATGAGGCGCCTTTGTCTCTTTTTGATACGGGCTATTAGAGTCAGACAAAGCATAAAACTTACATGTGTAGTGATTGCTTCACATTTCAGAATACGGGCCATAGACAGCGTCTTCCAAGATCATATCTTACTGGTGAGGGGTCTTTCTCGACAGCCACTCCTAGCGAGAATACCGTGCTTTTCATTTCCTTTCGATATTATAAGATTCCTTCCGGAAGAATTGGACACGGTTTATGTATTACTGAACAATCTAGAATTATATTATTATGTTTAAGAACAATACACCATGGTACATTACATAGAAGTAACTAAATAGGTACCTTTAATTTCAGAAACGGCAATGGGATTGAACGTGAACTCTCAGGGCGATTCTGAATCCCCATTCCTGAAGCATCTAAACGTAATCTTGAACGTGGTGTGCGAGCGTATCTTCCATCTCTGGCTGCACCCTAACTGGCTCTTTAAATGTTCATCAAATTATCGGAAGCAGAAGGAAGCAATGTATCACATGTTCCAGTTCACTGATGAGGTGAGAGAGAAAAAGAAGAACTTCTTAAGTTTTAGAAACCAGACATCTTTATGGTTAATAACTTTGGCTTTATGGTGAACGAATCCTAATAACGGTTTTGAAATGAAATGAAACGTGAAATGTTGGCATTTAAGTGTATAGATAGTGAGTGCATTTGATTACCTTTGAAAAGTGTGTCGTAACTTCTTTATGTATTTTTTAGGTCATAGACAAGAAGAAAAAGCAAATCTCATCTAAAAAAGAAACGAAGGATGAAGATTCTGTTAAACCTTTAGGTAAGTTATTAATTTATGTACATAGGTATAAAAATCTTAAGACCCAGGTCAAACTGTTAAAACCAATGGGTCAAAATGCGAGATTTTTGGTTCTTCATCAAGATTCATCCTTTAAATGAGTAAAATGGTGCCCACAAATGTGTAGTTTGCAGTGTACATTAAAATTGATTCTGAATGAATAAAGTGAGTTTAAAATGAATTCTTTACGAAATGTTCTGATTTTCTTTCAGTTTCTGGTATTCTCTCTGATGAAAAGAAAACTTTCCTGGAGTTGCTCATAAAGATATCTGGCGGCGAACAAGGGTACAGCAGCGAGCAGCTGAGGGAGGAGGTGTTCACGCTCGTAGTAGCTGGCACTGATACCTCCGCTGTCTCTATGGGTTACACTCTAAAGCTGTTAGCCATGTTCCCTGAAGTACAGGAGAAAGTCTACCAGGAGTAAGTTTATTTTCATACAATAGGTTCATATCATCATTCGAAATTTCTATTTCAGCAACTCGATCTTGTCTGAAAGCGGAAACAACAAGGTTAAAACGGCGGGCCCACATTGGTTGAGGACGCCTATCTGGGCGAGGCGTGCTTTCGGAGAGGCGTATGTCCTGCAGTGTACTTTAGTTGTATGACATGATGATGATCTTGTGTGGGAGTATCTTGTTGATCAATCACAGAAAAATAATAATGCAAGTTGAAGTTCTTTCTTTACTTGTTACAATTTTGAAATTCGATTTTATATTGTAGGTCATTGGAGGTGTTCGGTGACTCCGACCGGCTGATGGAGAAGGGCGACTTGGTGCGTCTCCCGTACCTGGAGCGAGTGGTGAAAGAGAGCCTAAGGATGTTCCCGCCCGTACCATTCATCATAAGGAAGGCGGAAAAGGAAACAAAACTTCGTAATTACTCTTTATATAATACTGGGATTACGAGATAGATTGAGATTATTTGGTTAAAAGGCGAGGTTCCATTAGGCCTGTAGATTGCACTTAAAGTTAGAGGTTGCGAGCAACTAAAAATGTAAACTTACAATAGATAAATTTGCAACTATCTAAGAGTTTTCAACCTGTCTTAGGCTGAAAATTATACGTAACGTTGTATACGCGTATTCTACGTATGAAGTAATAATAGAACTTGCGAAATTGCATACTAATAAAATTTTGCATGAGAGGTGCACGAGACGAATAATCGTTTTCTGAATATTCTTACCCCACTGGTGTGATTCAATGAATATGAATAGGTACTAGTTCAAAGGAGTTCACCAGCGCTGATCATCAGGTCAAGCCAAATTGCAAGTGACAAATAAATTACTATTATCTGGACCTTTGTATGTAAACTATTCATTCATATCATCCATAGAAAGTTAAACACTGCTTAGTCACTAATAACGATCGATTTTTTAAATAAGTTATAGTCGAATTAATGGTTTGATTCCAGTATTCGGAAGTTGTAGCGATGAAAACTTTGTGGTTCAGTCGTATACTGAAAGAGTTATGCTCTTAAAAATAAAAGCATCGTCACTTATAAATATTACAGGTCTACTGAACCTGGTTATTGTCTATTTGATTATACAACTGACAAATTAAATTGAGCTTGATACATTATTATGTTGTGAATAACTTATTTTCACTGTGATCTGACGGCGAAGAAAGTAGCATACTTTAAGACCCCATAGTTCAATGATAAATACTTAACCCCTAATAGGAGATGGCTGGCATGGACTTTTAAGTTTATTTTTATGTTCTTCCAGCATCAGGAGTAATAATTCCAAGCAATGCGGGAATACTGATCCCTGTATGGGGTCTCCACCGTGACCCCAAGTACTGGGGTCCGGACGCGCACAAGTTCGACCCTGACAGGTTCCTTCCCGAGAGGTTCACCCAAGCTAACACATGCTCCTATCTACCCTTCAGCAGTGGACCAAGAAACTGTCTCGGTAAGTAGGACATTTACAAGTCGTCATCATCAGAATATCAGCCCATATTCGTCTATTGCTGGAGAAAGACCTCTCTAATTGCACGCCAGTTTTCGCCTTCTCCAAGCATCCAGCTTTTGCCAGCCATATTGTGCAACAACAAGTCAAGGGATCGCCCATATGCTCATACGTGAATCAATCATTCAGGTAAGTATGTTTTGTCTAACTGTAATGGCCAGTGTTATAAAGAAAGAAATGCGCCTAAAGCATTACATGCGCATTAGTATAGCGCCATAGTACATCTAGGCCCTAGGAATCATGTAGGTCACTGATCTCTATAGGTAATATTTAAAGGCCTTACTAATAAGAATGAAGATAAGCACGTTCTGACCTACAAAATATGCAAATATCTTTCATCCTTGACAGAGAGAATTAAAAAGCTTATATCTTTCGCACTGCATAAGTTCTAGTGATGAATAATTTATAGCCGTAAATATAATACATTATTCAATAAACCTACAATATCAATAAACATCCGAAATCCCCAAAAGGGTGTGGATAGAACCTTAGGTTGCCCTAGACCTGCCCTAGGTTAATTCAGCAAAATAGGAGTTAGGAATGTTAATATGGGCCTTAAGTTAAGTGGCTAGCTCATAGTATGAATAAACCTATATCTCCAGGCAGAAGGCAGCTGATGCATTATTTTTACATCCCAGATCACAGTAGGACACTTTTTTCAGTATTTGTCTTTATATAAAAAACATATTTTTATTGTTAGTAATAAGGGGGGGGGGGGCGGTTTGAATTGCATGTAAAAGGACCCCGAGCAATGGTCTTAGACGTTGTTGGGCTCGTCAATATGAACAACTTTTACTATGGATGATAGTGTATTATGTACATTGATTATAGTACCAACTTTTTAATTGTAGTAAGGAGGCGATAAGTTTATTCCATTGTAAATCTCTATATAGAGCAGGTGCGAGTGAGAAGTGGACGAGCGGACAATATGCACTCGGGTACTTACAATACGTCAGAGAACACAGTTTTAGTACCTCTATGGCTCTGATCAAGCATGAGGATTTAGTCACCAAATTTCGTTAAAATACGTTTAGTGGGTTTTTTCCTTGAAGTAACAAAAAGAGATACTCTCATCTCACATTGTTATTTATAGCATAAAGATCTGCAACTAAAATTATACTTCGGTCAATAAATCATGTACTGCATTATCATCGTTACTTAATTATTTGCAAACCGGCTATCTTTAGTGTATAAATCCTAAAATATCTACAACAATACAGATTTTGAATAAAGTATTTTTTTGCACTGTGCTTTCGAAATTAGTTCCATTGTTCACTATGTCGTCATAGCTTTTTATACATGCGGTGTATAAATGCATTAAAAACCCCAAGTCGTGACATGCAGATGACGTCAGTAAAAGGTTACTTAGTATAATTGTCACGAACCTAAGAGATCTCTCACTGTATGATTAACCTGCTTTAACACTTTCATGGACACTCATTTTAAGACAATAGAAGGTTTATTGTTATCTCGCCAACGGGCGGGACTGGTGCCCCCAAAAGGGTTAAAAAGAAGTAAACAGGTAATTTGATATAATACCCCACATCGTACAACAATTAGCCTCAACATTCGTAACACTGTGTGACGACTGCCTTGACTTTTGCGTCAATTAAGATTAGTTTTATTTGGTGCGAAATGTTTTTTCCTTTTGTCTTCCAAATATGGAGTTGTTTATAAAATTTGTGATTTTATTTTACACATGCATTTTACTAGAAGTAGAGAGGAACCAACACTGCTTATGTACGGTCGGCCAAGAAAGCGGTCTATCAGTTTGGATGACATTTTCCGTGTCAATAAAACATCAATAAGGTGGAGATGTTATAGTATGACAAGTAGAAATGAACCTTAATGTGTTGTGACAGTCATATGTTTTTCAACCTTAGGTGGTATACGAGAATCTTGGTAGACTGTACCTATATCAGTATATCCAACGGGAACAGTTGTCCTATAGGTCTAAGTTCCTATAGGTAATATGTCTTCATATTTGGGCTATCGAATGATAATTGAACTGGAATTTGTTCCGTACCTATTATTATCAGAATAAATGATGGTTGAAACAATACTACCAGCCAGATTTTTTTTATTACGAAGATGTCAATGCTGAAATGTATTTATACAATTAGAGCTATGCTATATGAACACATAAAATCCAAAACGGACATGGGTTTCATTCATGAAATACAGCAAATATACGTTAAAAAAGTATCTATTCAGCGGATTTTTTTTTATTTGATGGAATTCTATATTACCATTCGACAGCCAAAATATAAAGATATATTTCCTATAGGAACTTAAACCTATAGGACTACTGTTCCCGTTGGATCTAGATACATGACTGTACCTATGTTACACAAAGCAATATTTTTGTTGTTAGACCTTCCTACTAATAATACCGGGGGGTACCCTTTGTATGGGTTTTTACGGACAGTTCGTTCGTTCAATAAACGATTAAAAATAACTTTTTACAGTTTACCAATATGCTATGACGTCGATGTTTATGGTAGTTGGATGTACTTCTGGATCCAAACCGTCAATTTCGTAGTAACCTCCCCTAGGTCGCTCATATCTTTGTCTCGTTTTGTTCTAAAAGTCAGTTTAGGATTGCATTTAGTCCCTTAGACTGGATGTCAAAAGCTTTTGCACTAAACCTATATCTAGTTGGAGTAAGTTTCAAATTCTGTTACAGGTTACCAATACGCTATGATGTCGATAAAGACTGTACTGAGCTCGGTAGTGCGCAAGTTCCGGGTGGTCGGGGAGGAGTGTCGCGACGGAGTGCCCCGCATCCGGGTCAAGCTCGACATCATGATGAAGGACGTGGACGAATACCAGGTGGCCTTGGAGAGGAGGAATACATAATATCTCTTATTTTTATTGTAATCATAGAATAGACTGATCACAGTGCAACTCTTGTCGCCATGTACGCGCGTTTCTTCAGGGTGCTACATACAATCACGCCTCTGCAGGCCTAGCACGCGCGTCAAGAAAGACACGACATAGAACAAATGCGCTGTGATTGGCTTCTAAGTATGTCACACATCGTGCGACTCAGCTTGTTTCAACAAATCACAGCTCGTTATACACACATCAAAAGTGTCTAGGTATCAAGTACATTTTAGAAGATTGCAATCAAGAATATATTTTACAAAAACTGAATTCATTCATAATTTATTCAAAATGTGGTGATAAGTCATTGATACATCATCATCATCATCAGCCCATACCTGTCCACTGCTGGACATAGGCCTCTCCAATTGATACAGGCATGGGAAATTAGGTAGGAGACCAATCTAGAAGATTAGACTTGATTTAAATAAATTAGATTTTTTTAGACCTAAAAATGTTCTTGATCCCCAGACACTTTTGATGTGTGTATTTCTTGCCAACTGTCTTGTCACTTCTTTCTTGGAGCGCTTTGCTAGAGGGACTGAACTTCAAAAGGAGGTGGACAGAACCTTAGGCTCACAAGGACCCTTCGGCTAAGTTTATAACATTACTAGTAATGTAAGTTCAGTCTAAGCCTTCAGTTACAAGTGCATGAGCTTATGGCCAGGAGGAGGGAACATAGCTCTTTGTAATACTACGCATCACTAAGGGTGGAGAGTTTTTAAGTCAGGCTATAAGCTCATCACGATGAGACATCAGCGCCAGCCGCACGCGCCCTGATCATACGGGCGTTTAACAAATTGTATGAAAACTGCGAATGGAACGCGCTGCCGACGCCCTTTGTTCACCGGTCGTAGGTTTGTGTTGTCTGTGCAACAATATTGCTACAGGCTACCGTGCCCCCACTAGCTTTGTCTGTGTAGATTTAAAACCTGCCTAATGGGGGAAACCAAACCGTATTATGACAAGCCTTTAAGCCTTTGTCCTCGTGTTAATAGGAACATCTCGTTCATTGTGCTGAATTATCTGTATTTACACGATTGTCGTATGGATTAGCCTTATGTAAATGCTACCTATGAGAGAGAGATGCGCCGTGCGGACTTGGAGGCATGCGTACATGGTGACGAGAAATTTCACTACACTGATATTTTGTACGGCCAGACCTATTACTGTTTATTTTGCCTAATGAGGAACAAATATTTCAATATCCGTGAAAAAGTGGAGTTTTGGTGATGGAATCTAATTAATGAAATAATTATTAATTAATAATAGGAGAATCCGGCGATTGTAAAGACTAACTAACTTTAGTTCAACATAAAATCAACAGAGCAGATTCTTGGCTTTCGATTTTATAAATAATACGTAATAAAATGTATTTATTCTGAGAATTAGCTTACTTGATATTAAAAGTTTAAAACGGGTATTATAGCGCGAAAGTTAACCAGAGATTCAGCTTACCTTCCGGTTTGCCCGACGTTTCGACACGTTACGTTAGCTACGCGCTACCCGTTTTAAACTTGTAATATCATGTCAGTGCGCGTTTCTTTAAAAAATAATTAGCCTACTTATTTTTATTTTCACAAGTAGATTCGACTATCCACTTATGGTACTGATGATGATAGTTAGTAGGATCATGCAGTTTTATAAGTTAGCTACATTAATTTAGGTACGAAAATCCATCACCATGATTTCAGATATTATTACGTAAGTAATTATAACTATTATAACATAGTTTGTACTGTGATAAGTGTGTATAATGTAGATATTTACCCAATAGAATAGTTATTACACGTACAAACACAAACACGAAGATATTGCATACCTCTGGTACTGGATGATATTATGAAATAAAAGATGTACTGAAAATTTATGTTTTATTTCCAACTGTTTGACCATAGCAGCTTCGTGGGGGGATATCATGGTGTCGCTTGACTATGCTCTGAGTACTCTCTCGAACAAGTCAGGGGTACTTGTTTCAGAGACTTCACCCATAACTTGAAGACGCCTAGACATTTATAGGTACTGCGCAGTACGCTTAGCATACTCGCAATGTCTGGGAAGTGCCATTTCTTTTTATTGCGCATTTTACGCTTCTTTCTATGAATACGAAAACAATAATGATTTCTTTATATGTACAAAATAGTAATCATCTGATCGCTAAGTTTATTTAATTTATTTTTTCGTTTTTACATAGGGATTCTTGGGGATTTTTTTTACTGAATATCTTTCTAAAATTTCGCCAGCGTTTTTGATCTAACATTGTATAAGGAACTATCTATTTACGGGGAAATAAATGACAAACGTATTTTATTTCAATCTCGTTCCAACAACCTAAGTAAAACAATACAAACATATCTAAGAAATAGGACATACTTACATATTACCATTGAATGCTAAATACTGACCTCGCACTATGGATTCCCTCTGAGTCAGTATATTAAGCATTACCAGTATCACGTGTAACACGGGCAGACAAGACTCGCGTGACAGGACTTGAGTCACACATGAATCACGTTGGAACAACAGAAAACAGAACGTGTTCTGCGCATTACGTGTTGAAGGGAAACGCACGAGTCGTGCAGCGTCATTGGCTATCAGCATTGACCATACAACTAGGTACTTAACGAGGCTCGTAATGTGTAATAAATGTTTAACATCAACACACTTCTGGCAACCAGTAGTGCGATTCTCGTATTTTTGTCGATACTAGAATAGGCTCAACTTAGTCCAAACTTACTTGTTACTATCGTTCTCGTGTTACTATCGAATTTCAATAGCACGTCAAACGGCTTGGAATCGTCAAAGCGTATTCTCGCAAACAAACAAAACAAAAATTACTCTTCTCAAACAAACGGTATTCTGGTAATTTTTGAACTCGACTAAACTCGAGCGTAAGCTAAACCAAAACGTAATCGTAATCGAGCAAAAATACGAGAATTGCACTACTGGAGTCTAAGGTTGTTACACTCTCATAGTTGGTATGCACATCTTTTGAAAACAGCTAGGTATGCACATCTTTTACCGCTACGAACCCAGAGCGATGCAACGACGAGTGTGACTTGGCACCCAGATGAAGTCATTCGGTGTCTATACTGTGTGTAAAAGGACCCCGAGCAATCTTTGCAAGTCTTAGAAACGTTGTTGGGCTCGTCAATATAAACAACTTTACTATTGCGAGAAAGTGGGGAAATTAAAAAATGTTTTTTTATTTTTAATACCACACAAAATAGAAATTATTTTGCCTCCGGAGATGACATTTTGTATAGTGATGAGAAATTCAACGACATTTCTAAAGCCATTGCTCGGGGTTCTTTTATACTCTGTATAATGATTTTATATTCGAGGGGTTGGCGTTTTTCTAATAAGACAAGGAATAAAACTTTAAAAAAAAAAGAACCGACTTTAAACACCAAAATTTTCACAGATTTGTGGTTTTATCACTGATCCTGTTGTCGGAAGTGAACAAAATTTAAAAGGCACCAACTTTCAAATAAAGAAACAAAAAAATTATCATCCAAATCGGTTCACTCAGGCAAAAGTTTTGAGGTTACAAACTTTAAAAAACATACAGACGAATTGACAACCTCGTCCTTTTTTATGAAGTAAAAAAAACTACTAATTAATGCATGAAATCTTTATTATGAAATGAACATTACAAGAGTAAAGTTGACAATGGTAACACTGTAAAAAGTCATAACATATCGTTCAGGGAAATTTTGCAAAGCCTTTAGGTAACCTAACTTTTAGAAAGACGCATTTGGATATTACATCCCATTAAACAAAAAAAAAAAAGAAAAGATATCAACAAAATTTGCCCAGAATATTTTAAATGCATTATGCGTTTATGTTTTCCTGCTCTCCAAGGTCACCTGGTACTCGTCCACGTCCTTCATCATGATGTCGAGCTTGACCCGGATGCGGGGCACTCCGTCGCGACACTCCTCCCCGACCACTCGGAACTTGCGCACTACCGAGCTCAGCACCGTCTTTATCGACATCATAGCGTATTGGTAACCTGCAAACAGAATTTGAAACTTACTCCAACTAGATATAGGTTTAGTGTAAAAGCTTTTGACATCCAGTCTAAGGGACCAAATGCAATCCTAAACTAACGTTTAGAACAAAACGAGACAAAGATATGAGCGACCTAAGGGAGAGAGGTTACTACGAAATTGCCAGTTTGGATCCAGAAGTACATCCAACTTCCATACACATTGCTTAGAAAGAGAAAGAATGAGGCTTGCAAGTCTCGTTTTGTTTGGACTGAGGTCGTTAGTCATCATCATCATCAGCCCACACTTGTCCACTGCTGGACATAGGCCTCTCCAATCACTGTGATCTGTTTTCGTCTTCTCGCATCCAGCTTCTACCAGCCAGTCGTTAGTAACCGGATTCAATTTGCATTTATATTTTATCTTTTTTGCTCATTTGTTTACTCACCGAGACAATTTCTTGGTCCACTGCTGAAGGGTAGATAGGAGCACGTGTTGGCTTGAGTGAACCTCCGGGGTAGGAACCTGTCCGGATCAAACTTGTGCGCGTCCGGACCCCAGTATTTGGGGTCCCGGTGGAGACCCCATATAGAGACCATTATCCCCGTCCCGGCGGGAATTATTACGCCTGACGCTGGAAATAAACATTTGACAAGGATTTGACACATTCACGAACCATAGGCCCCTATTCCTCAGCAGTAAACAGTACTCAAGTTTCACTTCAGCGTAGTTTGTCTCTGAGAAACACGATTAGAACATGACATACGTTTCAGAATACGGGCCTAAATTATCCTAATCCTAAAACTAAAAAAAGTGATCTTTAGATCCTACTTAGGCGCCATTAAGGCTAGATGATAAGTACCCCTCAAGTTGAGTACACATGTTGTCTCATTACAACATGTTTGCGGATATCTAATGATTTAAATGTTTTTTTTTCAACATCCTACACTAACCAGGTTACCAGTGATCAATATAGGAACCTTTACGAACGACTACCTACGAATACCTTTGGTGGATCGTGGGCATTTCATTAGTAAGTGATATCTGGTCGTTCTGTCTTAATTTTAATCCCTAAAAGGTATCAGGGTCTTTTGTCAATCGCCATTAATGTTTACTCTTTTTTTACTAGCACTAGCAGAAGCTATGTAATTAATTTATACAAATTTATTCAGAACTAGTGGACGCCCCGCGATTTCATTCGCGTAGTTTAGTAGTACCTGCATACTATATTTCAAGCATATAACTTGAGCGGTTTAGATTTTTCATACAAAAGTATTTTCCCGTTAATTCCCGTTCCCGTAGGAATTTCTGGAATTCCTTTCTTAGTGCACCCCTACGATATCTAAGCTACGTTCAAATTTCTAATGCCTAAGTTTAGCCGTTTGGGCTGTGCGTTGATGTGTCTGTCAGTAAGTTTCTCCTTTTATATATTTAGATAAAACAAAGTCGCCTACCGCTGTCTGTCCCTATGTATGCTTAGATTTTGAAAACTACGGAACGAAATTGAATGCGGTTTTCTTGAGTAGATAGAGTGATTCTTGAGGAAGGTTTATATATATAAAATAATGTTAACTTTTTTAAATTAGGGATGAGCGAGAGTATTTTAAACGTAACAGTAAACAAATATAATCAGAATGCACCGAATTGCTAAGCTATCAGGAGTTTCACGTGATATTGTGAGTCAACCATAACAGATAGACATATGCTGTTGCATTTGTATTTTAGACAATTTTATATAGAATATTTCCGTCATACATGATTTCTATGTAACTTTAACCATTAAGGCTGTACACGCGACCGAAGCTTAAAAAATGGAGTAACTTCTCCCGTTTTCCCAAAATTTCCCTTCACTACTCTGCTCCTATTGATTGTAGCGTAATGAAAAGTATCCTATAACCTATCCAGGAGTATGAAGAATAATTGTACCAAGTTTCGTTAAAATCCGTGGAGTAGTTTTTGTTTCCATAAGGAACATACAGACAGACAGACAAATATTTATGATTGCATTTTTGGCATCAGTATCGATCACTAATCACCCCCTGATAGTAATTTTGAAAATATATTTCATGTATAGAATTGACCTTTCTACAGATTTTTTATTGTATGTATAGATATAGATTACGAAGTTTTGTTTCCGTTTCCGCCTTCCTTATGATGAATGGTACTGGCGGGAACATCCTGAGGCTCTCTTTAACCACTCGCTCCAGGTACGGGAGACGTCCCAGGTCGCCCTTCTCCATCAAGCGGTCGGAGTTACCGAATACCTCTAAAGACCTGCAATATAACAGAATTTAATAATTGTTCATCATAATCATCAGCCACATAACGTCCACTGCTGGACGAGGGCTCCCCCAATGAGATCCGTCATTTGGGGTGAAATGCCAGTAATTGCCACGCTTGGCAAGCGGGTTGGCGATCGCAGTGGTGTTGTGGTTTAACTCACAGAGATATCTTACGACCCCCATGATGGGAAAAGTTGGGCTGGGGTGGTGACACATATATTCTATTCGCCGTCACCACACGGCTAATAATTGTTGCACATTTAAAAAATCTGATACAGATTAATGTAAGGGGTATCTTCGATTTATATTACATATACATGATTTATATTCATAGATCTATATTGTTGGTGGACGATCTCCTAAGCCGCTTCTTATGCCATGCATTAGAAGAAAACCACTTGAAACAGTATTTTTCCGACACTTAAAAAAAACTCTATTACGAGAACGCGTCATGGAAACGTCAAATGGTGATGTAACGTGTTCGTATGAAAATGCACTTACTCCTGGTAGACCTTCTCCTGTACTTCAGGGAACATAGCGAGCAACTTGAGAGTGTACCCCATAGCGACAGCGGAGGTATCAGTGCCAGCTACTATGAGCGTGAACACCTCCTCCCTCAGCTGCTCGCTGCTGTACCCTTGTTCGCCGCCAGATATCTTTATGAGCAACTCCAGGAATGTTTTCTTATCATCAGAGAGAATACCTGCAATTCAGAACCGACATTGTTGGTTTTGTTGTTAAAGTATTACTTAATGTTCAGAATAGTCGTTTTGCGTTATGGTGAAACCATAATGACATTTATTGACAAACTTACCAAAGTTTTTACCGAAATCATCACCGTCTGTTTCCACCCCAGATGCGTTTTTCCGTTGTTTCTCAAGTATAATCTAGAAAACAATACCATAGTTTTTATCCTTGAATTATCATAACTTCTTATTATTGTAGCCATGTTTTATCTGCAGCCGTAGTGTTTGACTCGATACGTTCCGGGTTCACTTTCTAATATTCCAATTGAATGTATTTCTATCTACGTGCTATAACTATTTCTATGTACACGCTCACCTGCATTCTTGTAAGGTTACCTTATAATCTACCCTATAATATCTTTACTCTGGTGAGATGTCGGGAGTTATCAATGGGAGCTTTGGAGAGAACTGTGGTTGGTCATCAATAAATATCACGTTTGTGGTCGTAATTGAGAACCGATTCAGTGAGCGGGTTCACTGCGAGAGCGGAGGGATATTTCTGATACTGAAATTATCGGTTTCCATTCAGCTAAGTAAGTGTGTTAAGGGCTATGGAGGCGAGTAGCACCAGGTAAATTATCTATTTGGCACTCTCTAATTCGTAATAGTTGACGAAACCTGTGGGGAATTACTTATGGAATTCTTTGTCTCACCTCGTCGGTAAACTGGAACATGTGATGCATTGCTTCCTTCTGCTTCCGCCAGTTAGATGAAAATTTGAAGAGCCAATTAGGATGCAGCCAGAGATGGAAGATACGCTCGCACACCACGTTCAAGGCTATGGTCAGGTGTTTAAGGAACGGCGATTCAGAGTTTCCTTGAGCGTTCACGTTCACTCCCATTGCAGTTTCTGAATGAAATAAACCGTATGTATAATAATTTGCTCATAGTAAGCGGCGATGCGTGTCGGATGACTCCAGAATAAGGGCGCGCAGGACTTGCCTTCGTCTCGGGGAATCCATCCCTCACTCTACGACACTGGACTATACTGTATGTCGTTCCTCTTCGAAGGTCGATGTTATATTCGGGCGCCGCGAACCAGCCTGGGCAACCTAACACCCCCAGGCCTTCGTTTAGTCGTTTTTTAAGACATGCGAGGGTATTCGTCAAAGTCTTATTATTAGACGAGATCGACATGGCAGGGCACATACAGAAATAAAGGTATACACGCAGAAAGTGTGACGTATGCTGTGTGCTCAATGTCACAATCGAAAAGGATTTCGACTCAGCACGGTGTCACGCGATTAGTTCTATTGGTACTCTATCGGCACCCAACTTGCGTTATTACTTTTCTTCGCGGGTGCTCAAGTCAAGCTTTGAAATAAAAGTTAATCATGGAGAAGCCCATCACCATCCAAGCCCTAATTGCCTTAAAAATAAAATTTTGTCAATGACTTACCACATACAGAATCAAGTGTGTAAGTACTGAGGTACGTCCATAAGCTAACATTGCCTTGGTCAACAATATTCGCTAAGCGGCCCGTAAGCTTCTCCGTTTGTTTGGCAAATACCGGGACGAAGTTCTCCAATACTTTTGGGCTGAACGTTGGCACCATACACTTTCGACGTTTCCTCCATATTGCCACTAAAAAAAACATACGACTGTGTAGATAATTTATTTCCTTACAGGGAGAGGACTTTGTCTAGTAGTTGAGTATTTTACATTTATACAGTACAGTATTTTACATTATACAGTGTTTTACATTTCCTTGTTCGTTTAGCGTTCAATTAAGATTCTCAGATAGGCTCGTTTTGCAGTCGCTAATCGGCGCTGACGGACTACCCTCAGAATTGATGACGCTTCTCCAGTCTATATCACTACAAATTAGAGCGTAGACTGTAAACAAAATAATTTGGGCTCAGGGAGATTATCTTAAATACCTTACATCGTCCAAGATTAGGTATAACCTATGCGCTATAGGCTTTGGATTCAAACCCTAATCAATGCCTGGCCCTTGTTATACAATTTACTATTATGAAACAGTGTAAGTTCCTTACGGAAAATTGCTGACGGCAGCAAGTTAACATATAAGGATTTTGTTTAGAACAGCTTCTGTTCGAGCAATTATCCATACTATTAGAATAGTGTCTAAAGAGCCTATTTGAATGCTCTAATTATCAATCGACGTATGCAAATTTTTCGATACAATGAGCTTGTTCTATTTATAAATGACTATCTGACAATGGCCATAGTAAGTAACTTAGTAAGCTTAGTGACGGATAGATCAGTTTCCCGATCAATTGTGTGTAAGAACTTGGTTTTAATAAACTATTTTAATCTAGCTGCATCTCGGCGGTGTTACTCGCAGTTTATTCTGATCCAGTGGGAACTTCTGGTTGAACTATAGAGATATGTGTTGTTCAGATTTATGAACTATCATATTCTCAGTTAAAAAAACAAGTAGACTTGCAATCCGAAACTGACGTTTAGAATAAAACAAGACAACAATATGGATGACATGAAGGAGTGAAAGAGTAAGAAAAAATGTTTTCTGTGCCTTAAGGCGTACCAGGGTAATGGAGAATTCTCAGGGCCCTTGTTTCTCTTAGCTATAAAAGGCGGCGCTAGCTGTTCAAGGGGGAGTACTGTCAACGAAATTACTAACTTCAAGCAGTCCGTATTGAAGGCGACAGTATTTTTTTTTATTGTTTGTCTATATGTTACAAGTATGAAGTCTAAATAACTCACCTAAATAATAAAAATCGCACTAAAATAGTAATAGGACAGAAGTCCCCCTGGACACCTAAGAAACTTTTGGAGTTTGAAAATTCCCCATTCTGGATCCAAATAATCAAATTTGTAGTAAACAGTTCGGAACCAAAAGTATACCATATAAGATTAATTCTCACCTGGTGCGAATATTCCTCCGTCTCCAGTAACTTCGCGAATGAACCGGTGCAAGTCGTCCTTCTCTAAACACGTCTTCAGCACGTACTCCAGGTCGACGGGATTTACGCAAACTGCCAACAACACACACCTTTTGAACTCAGCCCTTGACAAGTGTAGCGTCAAGAGTTAATGCCAGTTATTATAGTACCTAGTACAATATTGCGTCTATTCATAGGGTCAATCACATCACCTTTCGAAACGGAAAAAAACAGTCCCCTGTGATTATTATGAATACTTCATTTGCTTGCACATTTCAAATGAATAACTGAAAGGAAAAAACTGTCCGCTATTATTGGGATTTGATGTAGGAGAAATTGGTATTTTCAAAATGAGCCTTGAATGCGTTGAAGTAGTCGTTTACCAATGTGATTTATTTTCAAGTTGTAATTGACACATCAACCAACAACATACAACCTTTATTATTCGGGACGGTTTAAAACAGAACTACTCATAGACCGTATAAGCTGAAAGATCATCACGATTTGTGGTGCATGATCTAGCCACGGGTGTGGCTAGACTTGCTTTTCAGGATTTTTCATCTTAGGCATCTTACCGCATAACCGATTAGAACCTAAATATTGAGAAAACTTTAACAGTATGAACAACCGTTTTATCACCATCCTCCCTGTTAGAATAATAATCCTTAAATTATATTATTATTACATTCACTAACGCCCACAAACCGAGTATCGTGGTATCTGAAGTCTCTTCTAATGCACGTTCAGACTTCTCGGAAGTCGCGAGAGTATAACTCGTGAGACTTGATGTGAGAGAAAATGGGCTCAGCCCTTGCTTGTCCCAGCACGAGGGCGGCCCTATTAAGCCCCTATTTCGTAAACGCTACCATTATCAATTGCAAAGCCTTTTCCAAGTTTACAATGTAAGTATATGTAGTTGAATTATTATGTCAAACACTTTATGAAATGGGCCCAAGGCTTCAGTGGACATATGGTAAAGGTATTTTACTGTATTTATATACCTGGATATTTTTAATACTTGGAAGGAGACTTTAAGGATGCGTAACTCAAAAAAGGACAAAATCCTTACTTTAAATTCTTACTTGCATTCCGATTATTAAATCGGAATGCAAGTAAGAAATATAAAATACCCTGAAACGAGGAACGAAAATTTATATCAGTAGCATTTTTTTTTATAATGCTTGGAGGTAATTTAAATTTCATAATAATAATTTATTTACCGCAGTAGAATATATGACACAGCCACACCCTCAGCCAGCCATGTTCTGATTCCGACGCCTCTACGCTGAACTTTTGCATTGACTTCATGATTTCTGAAAAATATTTAAATGATTAACTCAGACACTTATTGGTACACGTAGTATATTTCGCGAACAAAATAATATTTTTCCCGAGGTACAGGTAACATTTGCTGGTACCTACGGTTTATTTCGTTCATAATAATTCCCGTTGGAATTTGATTCAAGTTTCTAAAAATCAACTATTATGTTCTACAGCTTTGTGATGTAGAAAACGATCGGCGAAAAAAGTTTCATTCGAACTTTCTGTTTTTAAGAAAAAATGTTGAGTTTTCTTGTAGGTACACAATCAACAATACATCAGAAAAGTTTCGCTTTTTATGCGCTTCCCGCGGAAGTCCTATCTTTATGTCGCCTTTTCCGCAATACTGGTCATCATCATCATTTTCCTGCCCTTATCCCACACTAGGTGGGGTCGGCGCAACACGTTTCTAGTACTGGTACTAATCATTTATTTTACGTTCCATTCACGAATATTGCGGTGCCCTACAGGGTCCATAATTGATACACTGTATTTAATTTGTAACATCTACTATTATTGTGTGTGAGAGTTTTAAACTTATTTATTGAGTATTCAGTATTGAAACCATTTAGTCGGTGATTTTTTTGTGAAAAACCAAATTTTTATTTACTTCTTAAAAAGTACTGAACGAATTTTGTCGTTTAACTTATTGTGGTGACAGATTGTAGCCTAGATTAGGACAACGAATTAACTTAAAAAGGCCGGGAATAAGACCGCGGGGAACAACTGTTGCATGTACAATTACGTTGGTGCATTACCTTGTGTGTCTCCCATTAGATCCCGTGCCACGCCTATAATCGGAACCTCGTCACTCGGCTGTGTTATCTTCTCCGCTAGAAAGTAGAGTCTTCTTCTATTGTACTTGAAGACTAGAAACCAGCTCAATCCCAGAACTAAACACGCGGCAATAAGAATCATTTTTACAAATTCACCAAAGTATTAAATTAGCAGTTTGTCTTGCACACGATTCTTGGAGCTATTGTTTTCTGCTTGACATTGCAGCCCTTTTATCTCAAAGAATATGCACACGTTATTACGTACGTACATATAGGTATCTACAAGTACTCTACGTGAAATCAGTTGTCATAATTCTGTTAATAAACCCTGCGAAATGCAATTTCAATTCTAATGTGTCCCGCGGTGTTATCCGCGGTTGAACCCGTTTCCATTTCAGTGGTATTTTGTGGACATATTATAGCCGGTATGCTATTCAGGTTATGGTAAATCTTCCTCTATATACCTTACCGTGGAGCTTAGTACCCGGTGGAACTAGTGGATCCCACGTGCGTAACGGCTTGGGTCGTGAGGCCGATCGTGTTAATCGTTAAATTATTTCTTTCGTATATGGCCAGTGACTTCAAAATCATGGAGTTAGAGTCCCCTCATGTACACCTCGTGGCTCTTTCCGTGACGGCATCGGCAAGGTATAAGGGGACTCTTCTCTTTAAACATCTTGAAAATTGCGCAAGTAGACGCGCACGCTCCCAGATAATGGCCAGTACGCCGAGAGGCAGGTAGTGCCTTGGAATGGTTTGGGTGTTGGTGGTTGTTGTGCGTAAGTAGGTAGGGTAGATAATGAAACATATTTCCATTTGTACTAATCCGGGCGCAGGAATCGTTAGGCCGATTTTTTAAACCCAGAATGACTCAACAAATTATGATATATAGGTATGATAATATAATGTGTTATATTTGTTTTACCTACAACGTGATAATATCAATTTAATATAGTAATACTCGTGCTGTCAAATAACACAATGAATAACACCTTCACGTCCTCTCATTGTATGTATAAAGTAAAGTATCCTAATAACGTCCTATAAAAAATGGCGCCCATTACCGCTTTACATCTTTAAACATGTTTTTCTCTTACTGATTAGTACACGGGGACTTCGTTTATAGATATTGCATGCGCAATTTTACGCTATGTAGAATGAATGAGAAATATTAGGTGTAGTATAGTCAAATAACAAATAACAGGTAATATTCTCATCGATTTCCGATCCGCGGCTAACGTATAGACAGGCCCATATATACACTACGCAAGTGCTTTGGTACCTAGCCCGTATTCTTAAGAAAATAACTGTGCGAACATTATTTTCGAAGGCAATCTGTAGGTAATAATAGTAGTAGTAGTAATAGTAGGTAATACATATTATGCTTCATTTCTTACTGGATAAGAGCCCGTTAAACACTGAACGAAGTTTAAACATAAAAAAATATGCGGTGATGGGGGCCATGGCTACATGGCTTCCATTAACGACCCAGGAATTTATTAGCTACTTTACTTAACTTTAAGGTAGTTGTATTTTTACGTAAATTTTATAATAAGTGTGTATAAGGCTTTGAGTCTAGAGTATTCGTCTTCGTATTACCTTGAATTAGAGCTATGACGTCATATTATTTTCATGGTAGAAATACTGTAAAATACGGTTATTATATTAACATTAATAACATAAGAAGATAGACTATTGTGTTAGAAAAACCTTATCTGGAACTCATTTTTTAACCAAAAAGCAATTAGTTATTCTTATCTGGTGAATAATAATTTTATATTTTCAACTTATTATACAAAAAAAAACTGCATATTATTTTCAACGGTCGGTAATGGAATTTAGTACTTCCTATTCTAAAATCTATTACTGACTCACCTCTCCTAACATAGTACATTAATATTTTACTTATTATAATGTAAGGAAACATTGAAATAAAACTGATCATTGTGTTAAATTATTTGTATTCACACGATTCGTATGGATTGGCCTTATGTAAATGCTACTATGAGAGAGAGAGAGCTCGATGCGTCGTGCGGACTTAAATATACGCGTACATGATGACAAGAAATTTCACTACACTGATATGTTGCTAAGCTAAGGGTAAGCTGAATGCTTATCTTTGGTTAATCTTCGCGCTATAATACCCGTCTTAAACTTTTTATATTATGTCAGTGCGCGTTTCCTTAAAAAATGATGTCCAACCAAATATTTCAGTATCCGATGGAAATTGTGATTGAGTAACTTTGTCAACAAAGATGGAATTTAATTAATGAATTAACAAATAGGAGAATTCGGCGATTGCAAAGACTCACTAACTTTAGTTCAACATAAAATCAACAAAGCAGCTTCTTGGCATTCGATTTTATAAATAATACGTTATAAAATGTATTTATTCTGAGAATTAGCTTACTTGATATTGAAAGTTTAAAACGGGTATTATAGCGCGAAAATTAACCAAGGATAAGCATTCAGCTTACCTTCGTTGTATGTCCGAGGTTTCGACACAGTTACGCGCTATAATACCCGTTGTCAGCCCAAAGGTCAGTGCGCGTTAAGAAAGTTAAAGAATAATTAGCTTACTTATTTTTATTTTCACAAGTAGATTAGACTATCCACTTATGGTACTGATGATGATAGTTAGTAGGATCAAGCAGTAATTCTTTTAGAAGTTAGCCAGATTAATTTAGGTATGAAAATCCATCACCATGTTTTCAGATTTTGTAAAAAATTATAATGATTATACCATAGTTTGTACTTTTTTATTTATTTATTATTAGATAAACATAACAGATTTTAATCAATTATACATCAATACACAATTGGAACAACAGAAAACAGAACATGTTCTGCGCATTACGAGTTGAAGGGAAACGCATGAGTCCAGCAGCGTCAATGGCTATCAGCATTGACCATACAGCTAGGTACTTAACTAGGCTCGTAATGTGTAATGCTTCTAATAAATGTTTAACATCAAACACTTCCTGGTAACCAGGAGTCTAAAGTTTTTGCTATATTATAACTTTTACTACTTTAGTTATTTAGGCCAGTAAATAAACAATATTTCTTGAAAAACTAATGCTTGTTTTATTTTCTCTTTGACAGCTATGTTTCTTTCTAAATAGTTGAATACTTATGTATTGACTCGATACAATCAATATGATAATCAGTGCCCTCTGTATTGGCGGGAATTTTTGAATTTGAACATTTATCTTCAACACTTTCCCTTGTGAGAATTTAAAAATAACATTTTAACTAACAATCTTTGAAATTTATGACTCTATATAAAGTAAAGCAAAGTAAATGGTGTCTTCTTCCTTCAGAAGAGTCCGATCTTGTTACAAAGTATTCGGAGACGAGTACTAAGGATCGGCTTTGTCATCATATCTGCTAGTTGTTCCTCAGTCGGGATTTGTTCGATCCCAAATGCCCCCTCAGCAATTCGTTCTCTGATGAAAAAATGCTTGTTGGCTATGTGCTTAGTCCTGCGATGGAATTCGGGGTTTTGAGCCAGCCTCATGGCAGCAGCATTATCGACCTGGAGAATCGGGGCTCGGTCCAATTTGTCGATTTCCTGAATCAATCTTTTAAGCCAAATGATTTCTTTTGCAGCTTCATTGGCTGCTACGATCTCAGCCTCTGTAGTTGAAATGGCCACCATTGCCTGTCTTTGACTTTTCCATGAAATGGCTCCTGAAGCAAACATGATGATGATCCCTGACGTAGATCTCCCAGTCTTTGTACAGCCACCAAAGTCAGCATCGCTGTAGCATTCAAGGTTTCCCTTCTTCTGTTTCCGATAGACTATCCCAACGTTCATTGTTTCGGCAATGTAACGGAAAACCCTCTTCACTTGCGCAACGTTTTCTTTTGTGGGGTTTTCAAGCGTTCTGGAAAGAAATCCGATACTGAAAGCCAAGTCTGGTCTAGTTCCAAGCATGAGATACATGAGAGCTCCAACGGCTTGGCGATAAGGGAACGCAGTCGTCTCTGATTCTTTCCCCGCTGTCGTAACTTCCACATTCTTGAGAAGTGGGGTTGAAACAGCTTTGCAATCCGAGAATCTGAATCGTTCCAAAATCTTTGTGGCATATCCTTGTTGACTGATTTTCAGTCCGTTTTCTTGTTTCTTGATTTCAAGTCCCAAGAAGCACTCAGCCTTGCTTGAGACTATTTTAAATTCAGATTTTAACTCGTCCAAAAAATCTTCCAAATCTTGGTTATCTGTTGCTGCGGCGAGTCCGTCATCTACGTAAACAACGAGTAGAATCTTTTTGCCATTTCTTTCCCTGATGTAAAGACATGGATCCGCCTCGCTGAGTTTGAAATTGTTTTTCCGCAGGAAACCTCCGAAGCGTTCCTGCCAACATCTCGGCCCTTGTTTTAGCCCGTAGAGACTCTTCTTCAATCTGCAAACAAGCCCCTGTCCTTGCTCGTATCCCTCAGGTTGTTGCATGTAAATCTCCTTGTCGTCCAATTCGCCGTATAAAAAAGCTGTCGAGACGTCGAACTGGACCAAACACATATCATTTTTGGCTGCAACGCTCACCACTGAGCGGATCGTTTCCATTCTTGCGACAGAACTAAAAGTTTGATCGTAATCAATCCCTCGTCTCTGGGCGAATCCTTTTATGACCAAACGAGCTTTGTATTTGTCAATACTTCCATCGGGATTGGTTTTGACTCGATAGACCCACTTGCACGGGAGTGCTTTTGAACCTCTGGGGAGTCTAGTCAAGTTCCATGTTTCATTTTGATGTTCCTTACATCAAAATGAAACATGGAACGTCAATTTCCTTGTCCATTGCCTTTTTCCACTCTATGTTGCTGTTGATGGCTTCATGGAAGGAATCTGGACTCTCCAGCACAAAATTCTCGGCTGCTGTTACGTAGTCATCCAGATGCTCCGGTCTTTTCAACTTCGAACGATCCCTCAACCGTATTGTTTGCGTTCTTCTCTCGTCGCTTCCTTCTTCTGATCCAGTTTCGTAATTGTCCTCACTTCCTGTTTCGGATGTGTCTTCTTTCAGGTCTTGCTCCTGAAGTGTGTCTTCGTCCTCGCTCTTGTCCAAATTCGCGTCTTCTTCTTTGTTTTCTACAACGTCCTTAGATCCAGAATCTTGGAAAGGTAGGTTGACACTTGGCTGACAATTGCTGATTTTTTCTTGAAATTTTACGTCCCTCGACACGACTACTTTATGTTTCTCTGGTAAGTAAATACGATATCTCTCATCCCCGTCGTAACCCACCAGGTACCCCAGCTTCAGCTTTTTCGTCCATCTTTTTCCTTTTTTGGCATGGAACGTGAACATAGCACGTCGATCCTACAATTCTAAGATGTTTGATTCTCGGTTTCTTGCCCATCCAAAGTTGGTAAGGGCTCAGACCCTTCAACGAAGATTTGCCTGTCCTATTGAGAATGTAGACTGCTGTGCTGACCAACTCGGCCCAAATAGCTTCTGGAAATTTTATTTCTGGATTAGTATATTTGAAAGTTCTGGCCATTTCGACTATAGTTCGATTCTCTCTCTCAACCCCACCGTTTTGTTGTGGAGTATAGGGAGCGGTGAGTCGAGAAGTTATACCAGCATCCTGAAGAATTTCTTTCACTTCTGAACAGTCAAATTCTCCTCCATTGTCACTCAGGAATTCCCGAATTGTGTGCCCTTGTTGCTTGGCGTGAGAAAGCATGTGTCGCAAAACGTCTTTGACTTCTGATTTCTGCTTGACGATGTACCCATATCGAAACTTGGTAAAATGATCTTTAAAAACTACCAGGTACCTTTTCTTCTGGAAAGACTCCTCAAATGGGCCACAAACATCGCCTGACATCAGTTCCCCTGGCCTCATCGCTGGTTTCCTCATTCCAAATGGCAATCGATGTGCCTTTCCAAAGATGCAAGGCTCGCAAAAGCTACTCTCAAGCTTGACTTCCATGCCCATTTCTCTTTTGAGCATGTCCTTGATGTGGTTCTTGTCCTGATGTCCCCACCTCTCATGGTAGAGTTGAAGAATTGAATTTCCTGAAGTTGTGACGTTGACATCAACATTTTGTTCTGGAAGAATGGGCTCCATTGCTGCTCTGAACAGTGTTCCTCCAACTTCTCTGGCTCCAACAAGTACAATCTTGTTGTTTATTTTGAGTGTGCATTCTGTTGCTGATGACTCAAAATGACTACTTGGATTATTGTCTTGGGCAGATAAAACTGAAAACAGATTCTTTGTTATTTTGGGAACAAACCACACATTTTTCAAAGAAAGATAAAGTATTTTTCCATTGACAATTGTTTTGACTTTGATTGTGCCCTGGCCCAAAGCCGACAAGGTTTCATTTCCAGCTGCTCTGATCCAACTCGGATTCTCAAACTTCTCATAATGCTCAAAATACTTTGCAGACTTCACAACATGTTTTGTTGCACCGTTGTCTATCCACCAGTCAACCTCTGAGTTTGCCTCTGCTGCAAACACACCATTGTGAATTGAGAAGAGGGTTAGCGTTGGTTCTGCACAATTTCCTTGTTCAGCATTCTGATTGTTCGGCTTTGGACGTCCATCTTTCTTCCATTTTGTGCAATTCCTGACCCAGTGCCCCTTTTTCTTGCAATAGTGGCAGGTATCAAATCTTCGGCCATATGCTCCTGAACCCTGTCGATGCTCCTTTTGCACTGTGGTAGAAAAAGCCTCCTGGCGGTCCTTTTCATCATTTTCTTTTGGTCTAAAATTCCTCTCAAACATGACAATTTGATTAGTTAGTTCATCAAAAGTCTTTTCTTCTTCTTTTGTCAAGAGCATCCAACTTTGACGGAATGTTTCAAAGGTTTTTGGCAAAATGTGTAATGTTTTACAAACAAGTATTAAATCTGGTAGCTCATTTTCATTTTTAACCTTCAAAGCTGCATTCAAATCGTTCCAAAGACTACGCAATTTTGCTATGTGGGTAGATACATCATTACCTGGATTCCAAGAGAAAGCAAAAAACTCGTTGCATATCCTGAATACCTGGTCCTTTGCAGTTGCTTCAAACTGATTCTTCAAAGCTTCCCACGTATCGTGTGCTGTCTCCTTATCCATAATTTTCTGGTAGACCGAGTCCGTGACTGCAGTGGTGATCATGGATTTTGCATAGCTGTTGGCCTTACGAAAAAAATCGCTCTGCTCCTTGTGCTTCTTTTCTTCTTCTTTTGAGGCACCTTCTGGCAATGGTTTCGGTTTGACGATCTTTCCGTCCAACGCGTCGAGAGCACCGTCGTGATAATCTATCAGGTCTCTAATTTTTCTTTTCCAAATCGGCCAATCGGTCGCACCTGAGAGTTTCGTAACGTGCTTCGCCAAATCCATTGTAATTGAGCACAATTGACTTTTTCACTTTGAACAAAACGTTCCTGGGCCCATAACCTATTATAACTTTTACTACTTTAGTTATTTAGGCCAGTAAATAAACAATATTTCTTGAAAAACTAATGCTTGTTTTATTTTCTCTTTGACAGCTATGTTTCTTTCTAAATAGTTGAATACTTATGTATTGACTCGATACAATCAATATGATAATCAGTGCCCTCTGTATTGGCGGGAATTTTTGAATATGAACATTTATCTTCAACTCTCGTAGTTGGTATGCACATCTTTTGAAAACAGCTAGGTATGCACATCTTTTACCGCTACGAACCCAGAGCGATGCAACGACGAGAGTGTGACTTGGCACCCAGATGAAGTCATTCGGTGTCTAGGTATACTGTGTGTAAAAGGACCCCGAGAAATGATCTTAAAAACGTTGTTGGGCTCGTCAATACAAACAAAAAAATACTATGGCGAGAATTTGGGGAAATGAAAAAATGATTTTTATTACCATACAAAATAGACATTATTTTGCCTCCGGAGATGACATTTTATCATCATCATTTTCCTGCCCTTATCCCACACTAGGTGGGGTCGGCGCAATGAAAAATTCAACGACGTTTCGAAAACCATTGCTCGGGGTCCTTTTACACTCTGTATAATGATTGTATATTCGAGGGGTTGGCGTTTTTGTAATAAGTCAAGGAATATAACTTTAAAGACAAAAGGACCGACTTCAAACAGCAAAATTTTCCCAGATTTGTGGTTTTTAACTGATCCTGTTGTCGGAACTGAACAAAATTTAAAAGGCACCAACTTTCAAATAAAGAAACAAAAAAATATCGTCCAAATCGGTTCACTGAGGCAAAAGTTTTGAGGTTACAAACTTTAAAAAACATACAGACGAATTGACAACCTCTTTCTTTTTATGAAGTCAAAAGAAAATAACTAATTAATGCATGAAATCTTTATTGTGCACTGAACATTACAAAAGTAAAGTTGACACTGTAAAAAGGCGAACTTATCGCTCAGGGAAATTTTGCAAAGCCTAACCTAACTTTTAGGAAGACGCATTTGGATATTACATCCAATTAAACAAAAAAGATATCAGCAAAATTTGCCCAGAATATTTTAAATGCATTATGCGTTTATGTTTTCCTGCTCTCCAAGGCCACCTGGTATTCGTCCACGTCCTTCATCATGATGTCGAGCTTGACCCGGATGCGGGGCACTCCGTCGCGACACTCCTCCCCGACCACCCGGAACTTGCGCACTACCGAGCTCAGTACAGTCTTTATCGACATCATAGCGTATTGGTAACCTGCAAACAGAATTTGAAACTTACTCCAACTAGATATAGGTTTAGTGCAAAAGCTTTTGACATCCAGTCTAAGGGACTAAAAGCAATCCTAAACTGACGTTTAGAACAAAACGAGACAAAGATATGAGCGACCTAGGGGAGGTTACTACGAAATGGACAGTTTGGATCCAGAAGTACATCCAACTTCCATACATATTGCTTAGAAAGAGAAAGACTGAGGGTGGTACGCGGCGTGCAAGTCCCGTTGTGTTTGGACTGAGGTCGTTAGTCATCATCATCATCAGCCCATACTTGTCCACTGCTGGACATAGGCCTCTCCAATTGCACACCACTGTGGTTTCTCGCAGTCAGCTTCTGCCAGCCATATTGCGGATATCATCAGTCCACCTTGCCGGTCGTTAGTAACCGGATTCAATTTGCATTATATTTTATCTTATTTGCTCATTTGTTTACTCACCGAGACAATTTCTTGGTCCACTGCTGAAGGGTAGATAGGAGCACGTGTTGGCTTGAGTGAACCTCCCGGGTAGGAACCTGTCCGGATCAAACTTGTGCGCGTCCGGACCCCAGTATTTGGGGTCCCGGTGGAGACCCCATATAGAGACCACTATCCCCGCTCCGGCGGGAATTATTACGCCTGACGCTAGAATTAAACATTGGACAAGGATAAATACACATTCATGAACCATAGGCCCGTATTCCTCACCTATAAACAGTAAGTTTCACTTCAGCGTAGTTTGTCTCTGAGAAACACAATTAGAACATGACATACGTTTCAGAATACGGGCCTAAATTGTCCTAATCCTAAAACTAAGAAAAGTGATCTTTAGATCCTACTTTGTCGCCATTCTCTTTTTTAAATTTCTGTTTATTAATATTTTGTGTTATTTGTGATACACTTTATGGGACTTAGTTGCCTGAAAAAAAAAATTTTTTTTTTAATTATTTTTATATTTTATTAAGGCTAGATGATAAGTACCCCTCAAGTTGAGCAATGAGACAACATGTTTGCGGATATCCAATAATTTAAATGTAATGTTTATTTTTTTCTACATCCTACACTAACCAGGTAATCAGTTATCAATATAGAAAGGTTTTTAGTATCTGGTGTATCTCGCATGATCCTTCTAAAAATACTTTTGGTGGACCGTGGGCATTTGCTTAGTAAGTGCTATTTGGCTGTTCTGTCCTAATTTTAATCCCTAAAAGGTATCAGGATCTTTTGTCCATCGACATGAATGTCTACTCTTTTTTTACTAGCACTATCAGAAGCTATGTAATTATTTTATACAAATTTATTCAGAACTAGCTGATCCGGTGAACTTCGTACCGCCAACAATTTTTTTTTATGTATAGTTTTAACTGATCTGAAACACGTTTTATTAAAAGCTTGCTTAACATGTGTGTCCCGAAAGCTGTGAAGTGCATGTCGTAGGAATGGTGGTACAATTATTGCTTTGTTGGCAAGAGAGATCAAGGGGAGAATCAGTTATAAAAAATCCGCACACAGTTGTAGGTACAATTTCCTAGATACGTACCTTAACTAAGTAGTTAGTTACTTTGTCGATGCTGAACTGAAGTTGAAGTTAAACTAAATATTAGTAACTACTACTACTAACTACTAACTAATAACTAATATTAGAAAGACGATAATATAGGCATCGATTTTTTGGAGATCGATCGTTTTACCATACGACCGTATCGCATCGCATATTAGGCAGATCGCATAAGAAAATCGTATTCTGTACACATACTTTCTTAAGTCTATAAACTGTAATGGTTGATTTGCTATCAGGTTGGTTGGCGACAGCTATGTGGTGACCGCTTTGTTATTTTAAATGAAGGTATTTTTGTGTTAGAAACTTTTTTGACAGCTAGACTTGGAGATGTTTTTTTAGATCGTTTATTTAGTTCTCTCATTACACTGTGACCAGTTTCCAGAAGATGGGAGTAGTAGCAAAAGATTAAAAAAATCTATTTTGTACCGAGAAGAATATTTTCATTTTCATTTCCCCGCATTGTCGCCAAAATAAAAGTTGTTGATATCAAATTGGCGAGCCCAACAACGTTTCTGAGACGGGGCCCTTTTGTACGAAGTTTAAGAGAAAATTAATTTTATAACGTATAATTTTTACCTCAAGCAAATGCCTCTGCCTAACCCGCTTTGGGATTAAAAGGCGTGAAGTATATTTATTACTTACGTAAATCGGGTAAAATATTTGTCAAAAGAATAGCCGTAAAACGATAATTCTATGCTTAAACTAAAACCTAACCTAATAAGAATATTTATGTAGATAACACCTATTGTATTATATTATGTACATCAAACCTAAAACTTAGAACTTAGTGTTAATAATTGTGAAATTATTAGAAACAAAAGATATCCTTAAAACAAAATGATATACTTAGTATTTAAAAAGTATTATTACACGAGGATATTATATCGCAAAAACAAATAACGCTGCATACAACTGTTCCGAAACCTCTACGCGTCGCTCGCAAGCCACGCCTCTCCGCCTTGCAGCGTCATGTTTTGCACATCATGCGGTGCGGGTGAATTTTATATCGGTGTTATTTTAAAATTGTAATTCTTCTAAGATGTTCATTGAAATTAAGTGATGTCAAAGACAATTTTGTTCACAATTAAATTCAGAGCCTATGTACGCAACGCAACGCTCGTACGGTGAAGGACAACATCGTGATGAAACCCGCACACCACAAGGTGTGTGAAC
>SJJU01001434.1:0-66950 GCA_012932125.1 Conopomorpha cramerella | reverse complement strand
TTTATTCGTTTCAAACATTCATCCATACAATTCTTTCCCCTTTATAATATTACTAGCATTCCGCCCGCGGCTACGCCCGCGTGGATTTCGGTTATATTGCGGTATAAAGAAATATTTTTGTTTTCCCCCGGGAATATAATTTATTTCCGGGATAAAAAGTACTCTATTATTTAAACCGGACTTCTAACTATACGTCTGCAAAGAAATTAAATAAAGGTTCAGTAGTTACGGCGTGAAAGCGGAACAAACAAACTCACTTTCCCATTTATAATATTAGTAAGAAGTAAGATAACAAATAATGCATTAATTTCGGCCAAATTTGATTACCATAAAAACGGTTCCAGTGAGTTAATCTTAAATAATAGGCATATACTGTCGTAAACATTTTTTAGATAATTTCAAGAGGAATAATTCTTTCATACATATATTTTTGGTATCTTGAACCGTATACGCAGCGCACGCAACGGAAGCCCTCAAGGATAAATAATTTTCCCCGTTTTTTCACATTTTCCATTATTTAATCGCTCCTAATAGTTGCAGCGTGATGTTATATAGCCTAAGGCCTTCCTCGATAAATGGACTATTTAACACAAAAATATTTTTTCTATTCGAACCAGTAGTTCCTGAGATTAGCGCGTTCAAACAAACAAACAAACTCTTCAGCTTTATAATATTAGTATAGATTAGTAAGATTGACTGTATTGAAGTACAATACCGGGTGTAAAAATACCACAGCCTGATCTCAAATCATCGTATTCTACACCCTAAGGAGTTATTTTATCCTTAAAAATATTGATGAGAATCAAGTTTTAAAATGTAATCGCAGTAAGAAGAAGACAGAAGACGTAACCTGGCGTCGAGTTGAAAGCGCAATATCCATTGCGCTTTCAACTTAAACCCATGCAACTTTGAAGGACAATAACTCAGATATATTTCCTTGCAAAAAAGTATCCTCGCGATGGCAACGTGTGGTTTTCCGAAACGTCTGTCGGTTTTTCAAAAGCTTTACACCCGTCACTACATATAACTATGTAGTATTTATTTTTAGCTATTATTTATTTGAAGTGCTTTGTTGTTGTTTTTTCGGTTCGCAAATACAGCCGCCAGCAGTTGAGCGCAGTAAAATGGAATGGGCAGTTTTTCTACCAAATATTATTAATACCAAAATACTCACATCAAAAGTGTCTAGGGATCAAGAACATTTTTAGCTCTAAAAAAATCTAATTTATTTAAATCAAATCTAATCTTCTGGATTGGTCTCCTACCTAATTCCCCATTCCTGTATCAATGACTTATCACCACATTTTGAATAAATTATGAATGAATTCAGTTTTTGTAAAATATATTCTTGATTGCAATCTTCTAAACTGTACTTGATCCCTAGACACTTCTGATGTGTGTAAGTTCTTTTATAATATGAATCGGTAATTGGCTGCAATATGATTTATTGTTCCAGTACTATTCGCTTAAAATGAGCATATTAGTCGTAATTTTATAGAGAAACAGCGAGTTAAATTTAAAGTACATAACTAATCTTAAAAAATATAAGTATTTGATTGCTGTATGCTATTATTCCAATTTGGTGAAAAGTTTCAAAGCGAAGCTCAACTTGGCCCGTGGCTGCAACAGATAAGTGTTAAATTCATTGCCAAACATAGCAATAGTGTTAATGTTGTTAGTATTTACATTACATTTTAAAACTTTTATAGGTGTACACTTGTTTGTGTTCTATAAAGGGTTTTCCGGAAATACCCTTTAAGACTGAAGTCTACTGTTTCTGTAGACCTACCCTGTTACTGTAAAAAATTCGACAAGGGCACAATCAGCAGATCGAGTTTGTAACAGGAGATTGCCGTTTTTTCGTCCCGTGGCATTAACACCTGCAGAAAATCATTTCAAGCAACTATTTAACCTACCAATGGGACTATTTTTCAGAGCCTGTGTACGCAACACAACGCCAATACTCCCCATCAGGTGAGTGAACTCTATAACGGCGATGGGCTCACCTCCTGTCACGGTGTGTTAAATGCGCTTGGTGAACCGTAGGAATTTGCTTAGCAAGTGCTTTTGCCCCCCCCCCCCTTTGGGATTAAAAGGCGTGAAGTGTATTTTTCGGCAGCGTCGGTTACGGTGTTATTATTACCTTGACGATGGCTCTGGCGATTGCAACGCGTTGTTTCTGCCCCCCGCTAAGGTGCTGACCACGGGCGCCCACCTGCCGCTGCCAACCCTCGGGGTTCGTCTTCACCAGGCCCTGGAGGTGCGCGGTGCGCGCCGCACGCATCCACACTGGCTCCTGCACACACACATACATCGCTATAAGGACCTATTAACTAGTGAATCTTATAGAATTCTCGATAACTACACCCGTAGCCTGTAAGCCTAGCACGCGCTTCAAGAAAGACATGTGATAATTACGTGAATTACTGCTATGTTATGTCACGCTTAACGCGATACTATGATTATCTTGTTTCAACGAAATATTTATATTTCTTGTAATTTCTTTTCGGAGCGCTTTGCTAGCGGGTCAGTATATCTTGCTTTCGTGAATGTGTAATAACTATAAATACTATATTGTTCATCACATGACTTGGTTGACTTTAAATTGGGTGTAAAAGTATATAGTCACACGCCAGAAGAGCAACCAGTTTCACTGTTTGTATGCCATAACGCCGTGAGAGGACATTACATAAACTATCATATACACACATTCTTTGATTCAAATAAATTGTTGACTGTTCACTCATTATAATACAGGTAAGTTAAGTTGCCGCTATGCTGTCTCAGATATCGTTTTGAATTCTATTGTGACTAATTGATAACAAGACAAGAATTTGCAGTTTAAATAATTAATGTGGGTTAACATATTAACGATTACGTTTTTGCGGTATTATATGAGTATTTAATTACTAAAGCTATGATTACAACAGATCAGGAAAAACAGTATACAAAACTCTATCCTAGGTCTAGATTTATCACACATTTATCACCATGATAAGCATCCGATTTTGTTTGAAATCTCCAACATAAGTAAGTATTGTAAATTGCAACCGAGTGCTTGTAGTGAAGGCGATTAGTCTTTCACCAAATTGTATTTTTCCTACAATAATAGACAAAAAATACTAACTGAAGGAAAAAAAAAGGTAATACATAATTTAGTAAAACAGTCTGTGGTTACCTCTTCGTTATTCTCGAGCTCAATTTGTTCATCTAAAGCACCATAGAGGATGTTCTCTTTTATCGTTCCACTGAAAAGCACCGGCTCCTGAAATAATGAACACAGATTGTGCTATAAAGTACTTCACATATCAATTAATACTTCTTCTTCTTTTCGAGTCGACGGCGTGTAAGTCCTCAAATGTTTCGTGACCAGTAGTAATTAATACTATAACGTAAACTTCAAGTAAGTGCCTATTTCTTTAACGAAATCGTAACTAGTTTATGACTGTTTTGCTAACTACCTACTACTAATAGGTACATATTTATTAAGTAATACAGGTATTACGAGTGTACAGTTCTTATCAAAGTATAGATATCATCGTCGAGACCGGAACTTTGAGTAGGTACCTACTAATTAATCTAGCTTATTTTAGTTGTAAAACTGGATTACCTATTTTTACGAAAATGGTAATATACTTAACACTCGTCATTGACAAGGTTATTAAATACGAAAAAGAAAGTGAATCATTTTGATAACAGAATTTTGCGTGGACTTTGAATACTTGTAGTAGGTAGGTACAATATCTGACCTTTAATTTAAGTGAGCATTGATTAATTTACATTATATACATGTGGTTAAATACCACTAATTGCAGTATAGTTATATGTAACTAGCGCACTATATCCTGCCTATTGGGCAAAGAAACTTCAGAATAATACGTAATCTACGTAATCGACCTACGGGTCGAGTTACTAAATATCCGAACATAGGCGTAGTGAAACTGGTGTTTCTAATATATTTGTGAAATGGACTGACCGTAAACTTACCTGACTGACGTATCCAATATGACTTCGGAGCCAGGTGGGATCCAATGTTCGTATATCAACACCGTCGAGAAGTATGCGTCCAGCGACTGGGTCGTATAGGCGCAGAAGCAGGGAGGCAATGGTGCTCTTGCCACAGCCCGAGCGCCCCACCAGCGCCACCGACTTGCCAGGCTGTAAATGGAGGTTGAGCCCGCGGATCAACGGGGCACCTTCGTAATCGAAATTCACGTTCTCGATCACAATCTCGCCGCGTGGACGGTCTTTTGGTCGTACGCCACCTAATAAAGACACAATAGATTATTAGAGGGTTACCTTGTTATGGGACATAGATATATCATGAAGTCATTTAATAGGTATACTATATGTAAGGTATTTTTTACGAACCTCCCTACCTCTAATAGCGTTAAACCAATAACATAATATTTTACAAGTAGGTATAATTCGGGGCAGCAAGTATACCACAGCGGAAGCATTGAGATTGAAATAAGTATCTCAGTATGCTACTCAATCAACTCTTATCTAACAGTTTATAAAAATTGTAAAGCCAATTCAGGAATAATACTTAGTACTGAGCTTATACTGCTGTTACAAGATTAATGTTGTTTTAAGAGAATAAGCTGAGATAAGTACAGACTTGTTTACCTGAAACAGGAATTTGTGGTACTCTATCGATGATTTCCCACAGCCTAGATGCTGCTCCCAAACCCTTGTTGAGTTCTGTGTAGAAACTACTGAGACCTCCTATACTGATACCAACATATGCAGCATACAAGAGGAATGAAGTCAAGTTTCCAACTGTCAATTGCTCTGTGGCCACCATGCCACCTCCATAATACAATACTAATATTATTATGACATTTCCTGATAGGCCTGTCTGAAATATAAAAACAAAGTTTCAATTACACAAATCAAAATACATGCATCACACAAAAATAACAAATACTTACTAAACCATAAAAGCTGCCAACTGCCAAAGACTCTTTGTATGCAAGTTTTAACAAATTTTCAATTCTTTCACTGTATGCTTGTACTTCACTATTTTCTTTGCTAAATGTTTTGACAGTTTTAATATTAGAAATTTTTTCTTCAGCTAACTGTAAGAGAAAAAAGTAGGTATCAAATAATGAAATAGTAGGTAACAACAATTCTTTTAACTTTGGGTGAAAGAAGAGTGCATCCCTACTAAACAGGGTTTGCAAGTAGATAGTACCCAAATTTTGCATACAATGTAGTCAGTTTGGAAATATGAATACTAACTTTAGTTAATAGTAGCATAGGACCTGTAAGTTGTCTGATAAAATAAAGAAATTAATTATTATAATCAAACAGTAGCAACATTTTACACCATCATTAAAACAAAATAATAAAAGTAAATTAACAATGTTATTTTTACCTCACTAGTCTCTGCAAGTCCATCTTGAAGCTGTCTTGTGATTCCTCTCACAAATCTACCATACATAACAGCTAGTATGGACACAGGTGGAACAACACACAACCCTATAAGCGCCAGTGATGGTGACATATAAAACTGAAATACAATGATGAATACTTGAATGAAAAAATTAACATCAGAATTTTTTTCTGAAAACTTATAATGTTTTAAAATAATTAATTTGGTAAGTAGTTCATCCAGCTTACCATCATCCCTGTACCTGCACCAACCATAAACAAGGAACGGAGTCCATCGCTGACATTTTGACTCAAATTTCTGCCAACAAGCTGTGTATCTGCAGATAACCTATTAACAAGCTCCCCAGTAGATGTTCTTCCAAACCATGCAGCTTCCTGGTGCATTATTGAACTGTATGCTTTCTTCCTTAAAGCCTGGGTCATCCTTTGTCCTGTGCAGAGCAGTACATTATTAGGTGCTTTACATAATACAATAATTTATCATCAATCAACTGTGCACTTACCAGATATAGACATAAGATACACCCGTCCAAAATTACACAGACCTCCTATCAAAAATACACCACAAAGCATCAGACAAAGTGTATCCAACTTTTCTCTAGCAGCTGACAGGTCATTTGTGCTGTTGTAAATTATGTCTAAAACTTTTCCCAGTGAAAATGGCACGGCCATGGTAACACTTGAAGAAATTATCAGAAATCCAATGGCACCTAAAATTTTGCAATATATTAGAGTAAATAGATATTTTCTAAATAATTACAGATTAAAGAAAAAAAAATACTTAGTTATACCTGTCAATGACCATTTTTCGGGTTCGGCAAGACTGAATAATCGCTTTATTTCGGAGGTTTTTAATTTAACATTAATCTTTTTCGAAGTTTTACTATTATCAAGAGTTTTACTGTTCAATGCAGCAGTTTTATCTCGCTTACTTGCCTCTATCTGTGAGCTACAATATCTTTGTTGAAACCAAAAACTTCGGTATTTGAAGACAGAAATTCTTTCGTAATAGTTTTGAAGAACTGGAGTTCTACTCGAATATAACCTAAAGCCACAATAATCGCAACGGTTCTGAATAGGTATGCGTATTAAGATTTTCCTACTTGATGCCTTTATGCTAAGATTAAATCGAACTAAACTTTGCAACATTTTTAACTAATTTTGTATAGAAAAGACGGAAAAAATAACTTCGAACCAATGTTATTCTGGCCAAAAATCAAACATTTGTCAAAAACTTGTCATCAATCTAGATCGTCATTTCAATTTCGTAAGAACATAAAGTCAATGTATGAAATACATCGGTGAGGTGGTATCTATAGCTTTGATAAATTCTTTAATGTGCAGTCCACAAAATATTACTACCATCAGTATATATATAGTTAGCGCAAAATATATAACTATTAGATAGTGTTAAATGATTAGCCCTGATTTTTATTTACTTAATACGTCCTTATCACAGAACAGAACACTCTGTCCTTATTCTAAGAACTCTTCCTACTTTATTGTGAACTTGTCATGTAGGCTATAGACATACACAACACAACGAGACAAGTTCAGATAGATAGAGGTGCTGTCAGTTCTGTCAGTTCAATTTCATTGGTCTTTGATGTAGGTATTTCAGGATATCTATGGTCTATCTACGCTACGACAACACACACAACACAAATTGGAACACAACAGAGAGGCAGTGTATTTGCTTTCTGTGTAGAGAATTTTAAAGTTCAACATTATTTGGCTGTCCTACTCTATTATAAAATTGTGCCGAACCCGTATGGTTTAAAGTGTTAACAACTACAAAATGTTTGGATCTCCTGAGAGCGGTGACAAAGTGACACCAGAGCAAGTCAACTTAGAAACAGACCAAGGCATACTAGACAGTGAAGGAAGAAAATGGGGACTTCCTCTGAAAGATGTTTACAAGTACGGACTGTCGTTTTATAAAGGTAGGTCCTGACGTACAGTTATTTCGCCAACTTCTGATTGGTAGTGAGTGAAGTAGTCGCGCCTGTATTTTCACGCACGCCCCGTTTACTCCTAGGCACTATGCATGTACTTTACACTGATATATACGTATGCGCTGTTGCATTTATCGATCGTTTATGCACTTACCTCTTACCTTAGGATTGTGTGTGAAATCAAGAGCTATTTCTCAAGTGAATTGAATATAGTGTAGGTAAGCCTGGTTTGTGGTTAGATATAAGTTTATTGTATAGATAAACAATCATTGCAGAGGATTCCAGGTATTCTAAAAGTATTATTCACCACAATTTGCAGTACAATGTAGTGTTTTATTATAAAGGGGTCACAATTGCCATCTTGTTTAAAGATAAATGAACTCTTTCTATACAAAATCAATAGGGTCACCTGTTGAGTTTTGTTTTACTTGCTGTTGAGATACCTGACACACAATTGCTTGAATTCAGGAATCATACAGTCATACATAGTTATACATCTGTAAATATTCAGTGTAGGTTTAATTTCCACATAAAAGGGCTGTTTTTGTGTGTGTGTGTGTGTGTTATGCCATGTTATAAAAGTGGGTTTAGTGATGTGATCTATAGTATAATTTTCCACATATTATGAGCGGGTTTATTTTATCAGATAAGGACGGCAAGGCAGTGCATCTCACTTATGAGGACCGTCTGAAATTGGTGGCATATACACAACAAGCTGCTCATGGTCCATTGGCAAGTAGCGAGGCAGCACCTCTGGGAGTGCTTGATGTGATTGGTCGTGATCGCCGCGCTGCGTGGGCTGCTCTTGGAGACATCTCACATGTTCAAGCAATTGCAGGATTTGTGCATACCTTAGACAGGTGAGTTGACAATCTCAAGGGTTTGAGTTAGGGAGTACAATTTAGGGAAAAATAAGAGTTTGTTTAAATAAAAGTGAAGAAGCTATGCATTACAAAGCTAATTGCATACATTTTAATGAAAGGATATTGCTGGATCTACCAAAAGCCTAGTTTTCAAGTAGGAACCCTTGGTTTCCCAGTATAAATGCAGGTATTTAAAATGCTAAAAATGCAGAAATTTTATATTAGAACTAGCTGTGCCGCATGGTGTTACTCGCATTTTTCTTTCGCTCCTTCGTCAAATAGCTTTTATATACAATTCTTATATACAGATAATACATTAATTACAACCAAATTTTATTACCATTAAAACTATTCTAATGAGTTAATCTTAAGAGATAGACACATACTGTTGTGGAATTTTTTTAAAATCATTTCAAGAGGAATAATTCTTTCATACATCTTTTTTGGTATCTTGAACCGTTTTTGCAGTGTACGCAACAAAGCCCTCAAAGATGAATAATTTTCCCCGTTTTTTTCTCATTTTCTATTATTTCTTTGCTCCTAATAGTTGCAGAGTGGTATTATCCTAAAGCATTCTTTGATAAATGGTCTAAACAACACAAAAATATTTTTTCAATTCGAAACAAACAAACTCTTCAGCTTTATTATATTAATATAGGTTGCACTAAGAAACAAACCACCAAGTGACTAAGTTATCTTTGCTGTGTTAGAATCAATATATAAATATGTGTTTTCAGATTAGGTTTTTGACTATTCTTACAGATTGTGTCCTCAATTTAAGCCATATATAACTGCAATTCAAAAGGATCTAGAAGACAAGAAAGAACAGCAGTAAGTATATATTACATTCTGTTAATTGTGTTTTTTTTATGTACACATACATATATGATGTAGGTACTTATAACATTATTTTTACTTCAGGACAAAGCAAGAAGAACAAGAACAAGCCCATCAGGAGCTTGAAGTGAGGGTTTCTCTCGAGAATCAAAGACAACCAGACGTCCTTACAGAGGAGCAACAAGTGTATGTATAAGTTATCATGTTACATTAGGTGTGGTATTCCACACCCTGCACTCCCCATAGACTACACCATAGGTTACACTACATCAATTAATGTAAATATCTAAGTAGGTATATAAAACCATTGGCTCTCAGTTGCTTATTGCAGCAGCATAATGTAGTTCCCGTGTACCATCAGGCTGGAGAAGGACACTCTAGTATAGGATTGTCAGAACCATGACTTGACCGGAGAGGATACCCAGGTAGCCAAGGTCATGAGGGACTGCAACATCCATATCTTAGAAAAATATTGCGGTCAGCCTTGTCTTGCAGACCCGCTATATTGGATATTCGGACCCAACACCACTTTGAGCTGGCTGAGGTGCGTCTCATGTTAAATACGCCACGTAAAAATCAAATAAAACCGCCAGAAGTTTTGAAAAGTAGATGATCTAGGACAGCATGGTTCCATCTAGTAAAGTTCCTTTGTACCACTGGGGTACCATAACTAACAAATACACACAACGAAAATATTATAATTTTATTTTACTATTAGGCATTCGTTGTTTTACCAATATACTATATGTTATTCTAGTTTATAAGCTACATTGCTGCCAAGTTTCATCAAAATCATTCAAGTAATTTTTGCGTGAAAGATGGACAAACATCCATCCAAACTTTCGCATTTATAATATTAGTAAGATTTTCGTTGTGTATTTTATCTGGAAATACAACAGTATTGCTTACCATACCATTCAATGGAACATCCATCCTATGGATAATGTACCTACGTATTTTGTATATTTTGTTGCTCCATTGAATTGTATGGCGAGCGTTGTTCTATTTTAAGATAAAAGAAAAGGCGAAGATACTATCCGCCAGGTGTAGCCTCCTCTATAGTAATCAGAATTTAAACTAAGAATGTTTTAAACTCCTTTGAAACTGTTTAGAGCGTCTGTGATCTTTGGTTGCGGTTTTGTGTCCAGCTACTGAACGTGTACCAATGGGTCTCTTTTTCAGAGCCTATGTACGCAATGCAACGCTCGTACGGTGAAGAACAACATCGTGATGAAACCATAAGGTATGTGGACCCTAACGGCGATGGGCTCACCCCCCGTCACGTAGGGTTAAATACGCTTGGTGAACCATTGGAATTTGCTAAGCAAGTGCCTCTGCCTGTCCCGCTTTGGGATTAAAGACCGTGATGTGTATTTTTGTATCCTTTGAAACTGTGGTGCGCCCACAATATAACAAAATATTACTTTCACAGTCAAAAGGTTAAAGACGCGCTGAACGCGCAGACGTACAGCCAGTTCGTGCAGTACGCGCAGCAACAGCACCCGGAGAACGTAGAGGAGCAGGGCGTGCTTATCCGGCAGCTGCAGGAGCGCCACTACCAGCAGTACATACAACAGCTGGCAGTCGACAAGCGACTCGCCAACCTTCGCATCGCTGACGACAACCACAACGCAAAGGACGACATGCTCGACAATACCAAGTCAGTTAATTACCATAACTTTTTTAGACATCTGTGCCACAATACACAACACACACACACACAATACACAACCGACAATTACATTTCGATGTAATTGTCGATTGATCAAAATGTGTATTTAATTTGGCAAATAACTAGGCGCTGACGCATTACCCCTAATAAATATTAAAATTGGCACATACGTAGGTACCAGTAAAACAGTTGTTTATTCAATGTTGGTCTAAGTAGGTATACTAAGTATGGGTAATAAATAAAATGTATTATAAAGTATAACACCATAGTATAGGCATTAGGCCTGAAAGTCATTTATTAACTGCACCACATGAAATCACAATGTATGGCTTTTGATGTGTATGTGAGAGTATGTAGTTTAGTATACTGTACCGAATTTCCTTGTTTGAGTTCACTCATTAACTAACTCAGAGCTGTACACTCATAAAATTGATATGATTATTTTATTGAAGTCTTACGTTTGTGAGTAGAGTAACAAATCAACAATCGACACTTTTAGCTGCCCTCACTTTTCTTACCCTTTAGATATTTAAGTTGTTAATAAATGGGCCGAGAAAGGAAGCACAAAGTTTGGTTTATTTCTGATGTTTAAAGAATTTGTAATCTTTAATTTGATTTCAAATAAATGCATGTAAATCGTGCCATTAGCAGCTTTTTAAAATGATCTGTGTTTGATAATCCATTTTTGTTATGTTAGAGCCATGCAGACACCCGAGAGGAGTGAGGAAGTAATCGATAACGAACAAGAGCCGGAACAACAAGAAGAGGAGGAGGAAGATTCAGATGACGGTGAGTTATCAGTATGTAGTATAAAACAAAGTCGCTTCCCGCCGTCTGTCCCTATGTATGCTTAGATCTTTAAAACTGCGCAGCAGATGCTGCCTTCTTTAGTCTAGAGGAAGGTTTACATGTATAATACATGCATATAATACCAGGGAAACACTTAATAATGTATAATGGCAAAACAAACGTTTGCGTTCAGCTAGTATATTTTATAACATTGTATAATGCATATACCGTTTCAATTACCAACTTTTTTAGCAATGGGGAAGAAAACTCATTAACTTATTTTGCTTTACCGAAAACAAATTAATTTTATAGATTGCATAACTTTCATTGGTTCATATAGGTCAAGCGTAAGAAACGCCATCTGCGTTCAGCTTCGCGTCATCTTCTTTATACATTGTCAGATGGCTTCCCGGAGCTGGACGAGGCGCGCATGTGGACGCGCGCCGAGATTGTGCCGTTCAAGGAGTCTGCCCGCGCCAGCGGCGGCCGCCTCACCGTGGGGCACGGCGAGACCGTCACTGTGCGCGTGCCTACGCACGAGCACGCTCGCAGCCTCTGCTGGGAGTTCGCCACTGATCACTACGACATTGGTACGTTGCGCTACAATCGGCACTGTATCTCTGCTTTGAAATCATACATACACTTCAAGCCTGTCTCCCAGAGGTGTGATCAAAGATTTTGATCCTTTTGTCGCGGTTCTGACAACCCGTTTCGTTTATACACATTCTTACATGCTCACTGGTTTCAAAATACTTTTCAATCTATCTTCACGACACCACCATTCGATGTAGGTTAGGCTAACCCGGCCCTTTATATCAGCCATGTCAATTTCTTTCGTTAATCGACTTGAATTGCACCCATCCTCCATGACTGCACGAAAAATCGCCTATGTAAATCTATTTAAACTAACGACTATAGATTCAGCTATTTAATATCATTGCTTTATTGTGATAATAGTCCAATTACTGTATTAACATTAACACGAATATTCAGCAAGTGCCTTGTTCTGAATTATCTGAGCATGATTGTAATGTTACAGGTTTTGGATTGTATTTCGAGTGGAGCAAGCCAAACACCAACGAGGTTACGGTGGTGATCACCGAGAGCGATGATGACGACGACGACGACGATGATGACGAACGTGAGACTCATTTATTTTCAACTTGTATATTTGAAATTATAGCAATATCAATCTAACGGTCGTTTGTCAGTAGCATTATTAAACCTTTCGGGGAGGAATGTAACTTCTGTTATCTTAAAAGTTTCCGGCAGAACTGGAAGTGTATGGTAAAAACAATCTTGAATAAAATATCTTTGTAAATATAACATAACCGCAGTAGTAAGTAATCGCTAATAAATAGGAAGAGTACGCCCACTTGTGACTTGCTACCCTACTAATAATGGCTAAGTATCCTTTTCACCTGAAGTCCACTGTGCCTGTAGGTAGCAGGTATTAATGCCCTCGGACGAAAAAAAATCGACCTTATTTATGCAAAAAGTACAACCAGCCGCTGATCGAGTTTTATTGGGACGCAGATTTTTTTCGTTCAGGGGCTGCCGAAATGTACTCGGCAGGAGGTAACAACGGGTCTACAAAAGCTGTCGACATCGGATTAAAATGGTATTGCAGACTCGCCCTGTAGCTATATTAAATCCGTACGGTGTTTGCAGTGGAGGCGGCCGGCGACGCCGAAGCGGGCCCCGACGGCGAGAGTGCGGCGCTGGCCACAGTGCGCCCGCCGCTCAGCATTGTCGTGCCCATCTACCGCCGCGACTGCTACACCGAGGTAACAGAAGAATTAATCGTGTTTCTTTCTCTGCCCTCAAAAGTGACAAAATTAACTCGTGTAGTGTTGGTTATACATCGACCAGATAGGTGACGTCCTGTTGGAAGGTGGCGTGAAAAGTACTCGAAACCGGAGATCATGTACGAAAAGATGTATGAATGTAGATGAAGTTAAAGGGATATGTCAGGACTGTGATTAATGAAGATCTGTAGTCTGCCTACCCCTCTAGGAGACATGCGCGAAGTGTATGTTTGTATGTATGCATGTGTTGATTGCTAAGCGACGTTTTGTACATGCATGATGGGAGGTAGTCGATTGGTATTTTAGCCAACATATACCTTGTTAGGGCACCGCACATTTAGTAGTGCGCCAACATAATTAAAACCTCAATCTAACCTGATGGCGTCTGTCTTTGTAACTTAAGAAATGTTTTTTTCATGACAAGAAATGCAAATAAATAATTTTAATTGGAAATAATAAGTTAGTAAAAATATAACATTACGATTGGCCAAATACGAAGATTTTTACAAGAACTAGTCAGTATGTCTTCCGTACCGCGGCGGGCTTACGGTTGTTCCTTCTGCTAAGATTATGCCACCACTCATTAGGATTACGAGAATAGTTGCACTGGAGATCCATTACCTATGTAAATGACGTTGCAGGTATATGCTGGGACACACACCTACCCGGGAGAGGGTGTTTACTTGCTGAAGTTCGACAACACATACAGCCTGTGGCGCTCCAAGACCCTGTACTACAAGGTGTACTACACCCAGTAAGCTGATCGTCAGCGTCGCCAGCTAACACGCGGGAACTAAACTGAGCCTATGTAACACAGTTTAACGTATGGTAACAAGCCGTGTACGGTAAATGGTGCGAACACATTCCACATTGTGGCATGCGACATGGGGATTGGTCAGAGGGTAATTTCGAAACTATCATTTTTAATTTGTTAGTTTTCACCCAAATGCGAAAGCGAGGGTCATTTTGCATTAAGTTCTAGTCTTTACACAATTTAAATTTAATATACTTACCTAATCACTCGTATTTATATGACACGTTATGAGAGACTGATTACTTTACTGTGTAAACTTTGGAAGATTTTCAAATGCCTCCGTGAGCCTATCACCAATTTCAACGTTACAATAAAACTATTTCTTTCAAATTTGGTAATTAGTAAGAGGAGGAAAGTTGTATCAAATCCATTTACGAAATCAGATTTGACATAGTTAAAACATTGTCAAATAGGAGATAGTGCTTTCGGTATCACAGCACTTAATGAGCCCATATTATTTTTGTATGCATTAAAAAGATAGTATCCAAAATTTCAAACCAACTCTATACAGGTCTACAATCAAATTGGATAAACATTGTAACTAAATGTTTAACAAAACTTTTGTCTCGTTTCGTCCATAGTTCACATAATCAAATGTTATTTTATTAAATTTATATTGTAATTTGTACATAAAATCTATATTGTCTACTTATATTTTAATTGCGTATTTATGTATAATTTGTAGCTGTTTCATTTATCTAGATTTGTAGGGTTTTTCTTATAAATCCTGCTGGCCAGGTCTCTTCTCAGAGCACATTGCACCGAAGGATGCCAAAGTAAGCAAAACATCTATTTCATCAATTCATAGACTAACATCATAATATAATATTAATTCATATTATCAAATTAATTACATGTATGGTCTCCCAGTATAGGACCTATTGATGTTAATTCTAAATTGTTGTTATAGCGATAGTCATGACATAATACATATGCGAATTACCGTAAGCTTGGTTCACCCAGTTATATATACTTTACAAGTAAACTTGTTATGCGAAGAGGTACAAATCCAGAAGAGATGTACAAATGAAGAAGAGGCACGAATCGCACGATTGCGAGAGCAATGTCAACGCAGACATGTAGGTACTTTATTGGTTATTTTATTATACACAACGATAACGTTGTTTAACGGTTTGGATGCAGCACGTACATCTTGTATGAACCCTATAAGGGCGGTTGGTATTAGTTGCTTGAAATATGACTGGGCATTTGCATAGCAAGTGCCTCGCGTATAAGATATTTTTAATGTTATTTGTATTTTTTGTGTTTATTGTATTAGGCGTCGAGTCAAGCTTGCGGTGATTCACTCGTAATCGAGTTTAAACATTTTTAATATCGATGTTGTTATAGTTGACGTAGTCGCCTTGGAAATCCTTGCTACTGTTTTCATTCTGAGGCACATGATAAGGTACTTATTTTTCTTACAAACGCTGCCCAATATTTTAAAATGTTTTATCAATGAACAGTGCAATTCCCGACACACACAAATTTACATCGGAGAAAGAATAAGTATTTTAACTATAATGCTATCTATAAAGTAAATCTCCACTTCAGGGTCATTCCTAATTAAGGTTTAAATAAATTATTAGACGTATAATATCGTTTTGTTGTAGTCGATACAAGATAACGGAAAGTATTATTTCACAAAATAAATAACTGATTACTCAATTTACTTTACTTATTGATTGTTGTCATAAAAGTATAGTACATAATATGAATTTTGCGGATTCTTTAAATAAACAGATTTGAGTATATTTTTTTCCCCGTATATTTGTCAATGATTTTACATTGATCTGTCGAGATTCGAGACGGATGTTCAACCCTATGGTACTTCTATATATTAATTTATCCTGTAGGTACCCACTTATTACAATTTCTAACATTCACCAAAGTCAGAAGAGCTATGAATATTCACCACGATTAAGGATCATTATTTTATGCAATGATTCTTATAAAAAACTACTTTGATGTTCAGATTGTTTTTCTCGCAGACTTTAATTTATGAAAACAAGTAAGTAGGTATCTAGCACTATTACTGCTACAAGAAATCGATGTAATTTAGAAAGCGTGTCCAAGCTTGGATCTGTCAACGCGGATATCCGTACAAGTTAAATTTAAGTACCAATTTTGTGTAACATTGAAATTATTGTTTTAGACATAGTTTTGTCATAAGTAACAACGATAATTTATATATTTACCTAACTACGCATTTATCTTAATTTATACGTTACGTATAAGTACAGTCAGTTTCATTTAAGCTATTTACTACACACCAAACAGTACGATTATGCTTTATTTATTTCACGGTGTCTTCTAAACTGCTAAAACGGCCGCAATAATCTCATCTCAGTATAGTATCGGATATTTTCTTAGTTGTTATATTCTGAAGTTTAACCTCAGACCAAAAACAATTAGGCTTGTAATCCTAAACTGACGTTTAGAATAAAACGAGCAAAGGATATGAAAAACTTGCAGGTGTGAAAGAGTAAGAAATATCTTGGGACCCTTACTGCGTATCAGGGTAAAGCTGGATCCAAACTGTCAGGTTTACTAATCTTTACTACTGTAAAAGTAACAGTTTCGATCCAGAAGTACATAATTTTCCATACATTTTGGTGGAAAAGAGGCAGACTGAAAGTGGTACGCGGCTTGCAACTCTATTTGTGTTTAGTCTGAGAGTTTAAATCTTATTTTAGCAAATTGAAATTATGCTTCTTTTATAAAAAAATAAAAATAAAACATAAACATACGCCTTTTAAATAAAAGGGGTAGGCAGAGGCTTGATTAATAAGCAAATGCCTCTTTTAAATAAATATGCTTTTTTTTAAATTAACACGGCACAAAATCAACCGAACGACAGAGACTAGAATACCGAATTTCTCGAATATTGTGTTTAGTTCCTAAAATTACGATTAATTAACTCGCCGGGTACACCCTGTAACCAAGTTGAAATTATTTAATATGCCGCTATTACAGGTTTATGCTACTTCTCAGCCAACTACAACTATCTATAGATACTGTTACTACCAATATAGGCAGGTATAAGGTACATAGTTTGCAATTATTGGCGAAATAACTACTACTACAATGACTTCACCATATAATATCGTCATGCAGTTTTTGAGGGCCAATCTGTGTAATAAATAAATGTAAGTACTTACCTACCTAAGAGGTTTTATATCTGTAACACAATTATAATCCTTATTGGTTTTAAGTTATTAATTATGTTAATATCGACCTTTCAAGGACTGACAGTGACAAGATACCAAATTATACCAGTTTCTACCGTGGCTTTATAACTTAACACCAAAAAAGGACGTGGCTTGCTCTATACAGGTGGGTACCAACTTACCAAAAATCGTTGTTATTATAATTTCCTACGTCTACTTAATTTAAGTATAAGAACACCGGTTTATTATTAGTTGCTATTCCCACTTACTTAGGTTAACAAGTAAGGATTGTACGACAATGACATTGTTAGCATAAAAATAACTTATAACTACCTAAACATACCCTATATAGATATCTACACAATGTGTGTAGGTTTAAGACTAGATTCATCGATGTTTTATGAAATTAAAATGGTCATTAAATGTCTAATGTGTTTTTATTGATAAAACCACCAGCGTTAACCAGCAGAAAGTCGTGTTAGTTACTCCATTTATAACTCAAGAACGGCTGAACCGATTTGTTTGAAAATTTATGGGGAGGTAGCTTAGAACCGGGAGACGGATATAGGATACTTTTTACCCCGATCCTGTTGGTCGCGTCGCTATATAGAGGGTTTTATAGTTTGTATGAAATGCTGAAACTACGCAAATGAAATCGCGGGGCGTCCACTAGTATACATATAAAACTTCATCAAGACTAAGTCTATCTATAGAGAAATCGAATCAAAATCAATTTCGTCGTTTTAAAGAGAGCATACATGGTCCTATGGCAGCGGGAGACGACTTTGGTTTTTATACATACGAAAACACATATTTTATTATATTATTTTTTATTGCTGACATATAAGCTGGGCGTTCCTAACACCAGTTTGTCTTCTATAGATTGAAATATCTACGAGTTCGCAGTAGTATCGCCAATACACGGATCCTTAAAATATGCTTACTTACTTATGCTTCCTAAAACATAAAATATTAGTTACCCCACTCCTGTGTTTGTATGGGAAAAGATAAAAAGATCTCCGTCACAAATTCAGGTTATAATTATCATGTCTGGTTCAGGATGACTGGACAAATCTTCAAAATAGGTCACATTTAAGCAGGTCAATAGGCCACTGTATGTGACGGCTAAACATCCTTACTTCAAAATTTGTGACGTTACAAAGACTTAGATAAATCGATTGAAAAAGTGTCAAGCCAGCTTAAAAAACAACTTTTCGCTGGTCTCTCAATCTCGGCAACGGACGTGATAACGTTTTGTGATACTTACAGCGGTTTAATAGAAAAATCACTGTAATTTCGAAGATAAACTCAATTTTCGAAGATACTTATTAATCTTTTAAATTTCCCCATATGCAAACATTCATTAACATTGTAAGGTGACCATAATTTAACGTTCATAACATAAATGATTTCTACTTAATCGTCCAGTGGCATTTCAGCCCGATTTTTATTTTAGTTTCCCGCAGTAAACATAGTAATTCACAGTATGTATTTAAGTGCGACGGCTGCATGAATGAGAATTTAAAAAAAAACAATAAAAGAAATAAGTAAAAACGGATAAAAATAACTCAAACGAAGAACTAAACTAGGAAGTCGATATGGTATTTAGGTACCTATTTTAAGAAGTAATCAGAGTACCTACCTAAAATAAATACATTTCACGCCTTTTTATCCTAAAGCGGGGTAGGCAAAGGCACTTGCTAAAGCCCACCAATGTTGTTGTGTAAGAAGGCTCTTCGTCGTACTACTGAGTAACCAATAAATAAATGTAATTTCAACAGTCAATATCAAAGTGTAGGTATCCAGCCGTACCTAATAGTTACGTAAGTTTTCACTGATACCCTTAAATGTGACGCCATAAATTCAACGTTATTGCCGTCACAGTTTAGCCAGAATGTTTCTTCGTAAATTCAAGCTGGCTGGACACATTTTTTTTTCATTTTTCTATTAAACCGCTGTAAGTACTTTTGGCTGTCACGTGACGTGACTCACGTCACAAATATATAATATGTGACGGCCTTTGATATTGTCGCCTAAACTCTCTCAGGATCTATCACTTCCCGCGAAAAACTTCCCGTGATGCGTGCTTAGTTTGACATCGAACTGACGATATTGATTGAGTTGTATCCACCACTCTGTTTACGTAGGTATTGAAATTATGTTCAAGTTTGTGGAAATTTGGTGGAAAATATTCACCGTTTAACATTGAATTAGGGATTTCTGTTGTCGAAAGAATACAACGTTGTGCAATTTCAGCTAATCTCCCATTTTAAGTGAACCAAGAATAAATATGCTATTACATTATCCACTAATGTGCAAAGGGAAGCTAGTAGCTGAATTATTTACTAAAGTAGTTGCTACTACGAAGTGTTTTGATCAGCATCTCAAGGAGGTAACCCTCCTAACAATTTTTCTGAATTATGTCTGTAGGCAAACGATTTAACAGAGAGTAGATAATATTTTTCGGAGTGTAGTAGTCAAGTGAGGTTTATACTGTCATGTGTATTGATACTTTGAATTTTTCGGCTTTTCTCTCCACCTTGCATACCGGGCTCTCTGTTAAATACCTATACTATACCTATAATTGATTGGTTGCTAACAAATAAGTAGTGCCTACATGTGGACTAATAAAAAGTAGGTATATAATTAAAGTGAATCTTTGTTTTAGGTAAAAGTCATAGAATGTAGTAAGGGAAGGATGTTAACAGAATTTACAGTTGGTCCACAACATTTGAACCAAAGAGGTACTCTGCATGGAGGGTTCATAGCACATCTTGTGGATGCAATATCTACTTATGCATTAACGGCCAATGACCACATTAATACAAGAGGTCTCTCCATAGATTTGAGTATTAGGTAAATGATTCAATATGGGTACAGGGAGCCATGTTATCACATCTTGATAGTCCATTTATTTGCTCCTGATGTATTTCACCTGGAGTACCCATGTATTTCCTAAAATGTCATAGAATATGTATTACTTACATATGTGTAGGTATCTAATCATAGATAATACATCTATACAGAACTTAAAATCATTGACGGGAAGTAATTTAGACACAGTTGATATTATTATTGTTATGATACCTATAGCCATTCACTGTTCAGGAATGAGTTATGCATGTTTGAATAAAGCAGGAGAAACACATAGTATTATAATTATTACCTGTGGGAGAAATACTTTTGGAGTAAAAGATGGACTAAACAATGTCAAAAAATATTTATTATTACCATATTATAAATGTTGTTTAATAAATGAAATGTTTTCAGCTACATGTCTGCAGCCAAAGAAGGTGACAATGTACAAGTAGAAGCTGTGACTCGTAAAACTGGTAAAAAGATTGCCTTCCTTGAAGTAGAACTAAGAAACAAAGACAAGAATGTGGTTTTAGCAACTGGACGTCATACCAAATACATTGGAATATGAGTAAGTGGATGGACAAATGCAATATACATATTATGTAGTTTCTGTGATGTAGATATTCTCTAATCAATACAAATTGGAAATATGATGGTTGACTTTTATGTTTTTGCCCCTACACTGCTGATATGGACTCAGGCTTAAAATGGTATTTCATACTCACCCTGTTACAGGGACCCATATTAATAACAAATGCTTAATTCACTACAACTTATGCAATGTTTGCCCTTTTGCAAGTCAAGGATATTATTATGTCAAATGATAAAACACTGAGTTAGTTGCACTTGGTAGGTGTAACTTTTTTATCATTAGGATTTTTTAATCTGTTTCTAGAAAGGATAATAATTGCTTGCTGTGGTTAATATTATGAGCCGATTACTTTGTTTCTATTTAAAAAGGCTAGAAGCGTTCCTAAACCAAACTGGGATGCAAGAAAAAAAAAAATTCACTTCATGCCTTTAATCCCAAAGAGGGGTAGGCAGAGGCACTTGCTAAAGCAAATACCCACGGTTCACCAAGTGTATTTAACCCTGGGATGCAACCAATTGCGAAATTATACTCTTTGGATAGGTGGCCATTGTAAAATGGATTCTTTTTGACATTTTCGTGTTTCAGCCGCACGCTACGCTGTGGGTCCGTCCAACTGTCTCATCTACCACTAAGTCAAGTAGGCTCTCTGGTGGAATGAAAACATCATAGGTCAAACATAAGAATTGAATTGGCTCCGAATCAACTGGACTATACCATTTTTCATGGCTGAAGAGCCCTGACACTTGATGTTTTCACACAATAAAGTATATTGACATACATTTCAGCAAAAAAATTTCAGTTTTTGTAGGACTTATATTTCTTATCAAATTGTAGTTTAATTCATTTTTAAGATGTATTGAAAAAGACAAGTTAATGCAGAATTGTAATAAACTGTCAGGGCTCTTCTGCCGTGAAAAAGGGTATAATGTGAAAAAAATACTTATCAATGGGAAGCTAGACTATTCCCGGGTAATATAGGCTATAAATTTAAAAAAAAAATTAAGCCCTAATGTACCCACACTGTAACAAAAAACTGAACACGCTACACTTGGAGTGGTGTGTACAGTTGCTTACCTTGACTTCACCTCAAGTAGTCAGTAGCAAGCAATTGATCTTTAAACAGACAATTGTTAGGATTGAGTACCACTTGAGAACTATCCTGATGTCCTCTTAAACAAGTAAATTAAATGAAAATAATTTTATTTCTGGTCATCAGTGGTTATTGTATTTTGTAAGCATAACAACACTTATCTAATAGCAATAAAATATTAGCTACTTAATATTGTTTTTATGTACAAGACTACAAGATTTTTATGACACCGACCATGACAAATTAAATAATTGACGCCAAAAAGTACTCTAATTACATATTTTACATTATATCTTTCTCAGCATACTTTTTCTGTCAATTAGCCTACAACTTGGTTTAGAAGCCTTCGGACTGTAGTGGTATTTTGTCCGTGCACCCATCACATGTTGTCCAATAGTCCAGATCAATGCCTGGCAACCCATCACATTCTACTAATCCGTCTTGGACCTCTGGAAGGAGGAAAATATTTTCTGTGATGGTATCAATGTTATCACCATTATCACAAAGTACTCTTGCTAAGCTGGTTTGTTTTATCTGTGCCAATTGTTCAGGTTTGAAACCAGAGGATGTACTTTCATACCAGAATCTATCACCATCTCTTAAACGAGTAAACTGTTCTATAAGCAAACACTGGAAAAGAGGGCCCACTTTTCCTCCGTCCACTTGATCTTCTAAAATACCTCCAACCCAAATATCAATGTTATGTGGACTACCATAAAGATTTTTCAGTTTGTCTCTGACATTTTTATCCGATATTTCATTTTTCAAATCATCAAACGTTTCGACCTTGGTCATGTTACAAAATTCTCTCCATTGAGTGTACGGGGGAATAGCATGGTCACGGCTTCTTTGTATGTTTATTGCAGCTAAGTCCAACGCTACTGCATGAGCAGTCTGGAACAAGCGTTCCGTTAATTCTGAATTTAAACTTTGTGTTGGAGTTTTCAACTTGGCGGGTGTCATGAACATTCCTCGCAAGAGAGGATCCACACCACCTTCGTCCATTATACGCCAAGGAGAAAAGAAAGCATGGCGAAGCATTAAATGTCCCTGTGGAATAGCGTCGAAGTTTTCATCGTAACGATGAAGTATTGGATTAATCATCGAATGTCCGAATCTGAGAGCTGCTGTCGCAAATACATTTGAAATTGCTGGATTTAAATTACTGTTATATCCAGTGTAACGGCCTAGTTTCTGATAGCCCTCTTGACCCAAGACCAGCGGTAGCCAATGTTCGTATGTTATAAACTGCATTTCAGCTCCGACAATTTTCCGGGATTCTTGATATATTTTGTCGCCATCCCAGAAAGGATTAATTGTTTTTAATTTGGTTGCGATTCTGTTGTGTTCTCTCATCCATATAGTGTGCATAGCTGCTAGACCTATTTGTTCATTTGCTCTGATGTCTCCTGCAACAAAACAGTTTCGGGTACTTTCATCTAAATTCCTTCTACAGTCCATTCCATTAATTCCAGTGGTAGGAAGTAAAGGTTTCCTGCCCGGAAACGTGGCACCTACACGAAGCTGGCCGTTTTCATTTGTCAACTCTCTTAAATCTTCGGCAATAGCCCATTCAAATCCGTATACTTGTGACCCGTCGAGAAATGACGTTAACTGATTTATTTGTTCCCGTGGTTGTAGTTTCCCAAATAGGGCTGATGTCATACCGGAACCACATACAGAACTAGTTCTAATGAAATCTATACAACGACGATTTTTAATTCTTGTATCATTTTGTGGAACATCGATTGGAAAACAAGGGGCTGCATAATCACACGTTTTTTTACAGTCGATGCCATCCCATGTTTGTGAACTTACAGCTGGAAGGGAATGGTCCAGATCATGATCAAGCCATTGTCCCCATTGCATAGTCATGTGAGATATTTCTACATCTTGCGATATATCTATAGTTGATATTACACTTGTTGATACTGCTCTAGCACTTGGCAAAGAAAATCCATTATATTTTACGTTCTTGTCCCAGCCCACAGGTTGAGTAAAACCGTTTTCATAAATTGGTGCTAATATTCTTCTGAAGCCAGTGAGGGATGAGCCCCATGTAGTATTGTTAAAATTATTGCACGATCCATCAAAGGTCCTATATTTTTCGTGAAAGTCAAGATTTGAACAATTTCTTTCTTCTCTGTGCGCTGTACAACCCGATAATCGAGCTATCAAATCCAAATATTTTGCGGGCAGCGCGTTTTGGTAATCAAAAGATTCTGCGTGGCTGGCGATCATACCACGCTCAATAAATTCTCTTACTTTCTTTAAGGTCCGTTCGTATACTTCGGCTGCTCGAGCAATATCTCTGGCAGGCGCATTAGGATATCTGATAATCCTAAATAGGTCGTGTACATCGAGCTTATCAGAGCTATTATGATTAAATAACTGTTCAATGGTTCTGGATATTGCTTGGTCGACATCTCTAGTTGCTTCGGTAAATGCGATATTTATATACTCCTCGGTGGGTAGTACAGCATCATTAACTCTGAGAAACCCTGTTGCAGTGTCACTACCGTAATCATTAAAAACACCGCACTCATATGCTCCAGTATCAGCGAGTGTCAGATTGCTAATAATTAAACTACCTGTTGCTGTGATAGCGGTTCTGTTTCCTAGTATGATGCGCGAACCGTCTTTCCTCCATTCGACTTCGGCGGGCTGGTCGCTATCCACTTCACACGGCAGTTGTACCGTCGTCTCGCGATACGCCTCCGTATTCCCCGGCCGCACAAATATCTTAGGAGCAGACGCTGTCGCCTCTATAACATGCAAACTGCCGATGGCGTCAACAACGCCTATTATGTTTTCTGCCCTACAGTATATTGCGCCACTGTCTTCCAATGACACAGATACATATATAAGCACACTGCTATCATTATTTAAGATTTGGTTCTCATTTGTAACGATGAGGGTTGTATCCTTATACCATTTGATTGTAGGAGTCGGTGTTCCACTTGCTTTACAATTGAATTCCACTCTGTCTCTAACAGTTGCTGTGATGTTTTCTGGAGAATTTACCAAAAAAGGGGGTGCTGGAAAAAATAATATACATCGTGTTAATATGTCGATAGAGTTGAATAGGTCAATAAGTCAGTTTAAGTTTTGATACTTACAATAAACAGTTAGCACTGCCGACGTGGATATGTTCCCATAGATATTTTCGGCTTCACAAGTAAATGTGCCAGCATCTACTGGTTGTACGTTTTGTATAATTAATGTTCCATTACGAGAAACACGTTTTCTTGCGTCGAGCAGGATTCTTTCTCCATTTAAAAACCAAGATATATGAGGATGAGGCGTTCCCGCTGCTTGGCAGTCAAATCTAACAAGTTTCTGGTCTTTCCGACCAATTTGGTTGCTAGGTTTGAGTACAAATATCGGGCTGCCCGCACCTGTAAAGTTCACAAGGTCGTTGTTAACTAATTTGGTATAATTTTATACCTATAGTAAGATTTGCCATGTATTTGAATAATAGTAATATGTATAATGCTCCCAACTTACCAGACTGTGCATAGTTTTTAATAGTCATCCGTGCAGGATCAGAATGTACTTCTCCCATAGCGTTGCGCGCCATGCATTGAAATGTACCCTCGTCTGTATGTTCAGCATTGTGAATCATAAGTGTACCATTGTCCATAATCTCATATCTCTGATTATCGAGCGGGATATGGTTGTCATTGTATAACCAGATTATTTCCGGCGTGGGGTCACCCGTCGCCTCGCAATTCAACATCGCATCGGTTCCGTACTCCACGTCCATGTCGTGAGAGACTGACATAATTGCTGGTGGTTCTGAAAAGAAAAACAACATACACAGTTGTATCTGATGAGTTGGTAGATAAGAAAAGAGAACCGACTTCAACCGTCCCTAAAATGTTTTACTCATCATCAAACCCTGATTTCCTTATAATTTATTTAAAATATCTTGTAACAAAAAAATATTTAAAAAATCGGTTCATAAACGTCCAAGTTATCCGCGAACAAATATAAAAAAGCATACCTATAAACGGACGAATTGAGTAGCTTCCTTTTTAGAAGTCGCTTAAAAAAGAAGCAAGAGAGTAGAGAGAGAGAGCATACGCACTACAGTGAAGATCCTGTTCTTTTAATGCACTAATTGATATGCCGGAGAGGGCTGAGGGATGGTGACAGACGGCGAGGAGTTGCAGAGTTCGCCGCAACGCCATACGTAGTAGCCAGTCCACGCCGCACCCACAGCTTAGCGGGTTGCCATCCAGCCGCATGCTCTGGAGCCGAGGTGCCGCCCCCAGCGCTTCGGCCTTCATTGTCTCAATGTTATTATCATTGATATACCTGTTCCAAAAAGTTATCCGTAAATAAATATATCGAGATTTACTACTGAGCATTTAGTCCAATAAAACTTTTATACCAACATGTTTGCGTTTGTAAATACATGGTGGAAAGATAAGAAATCTCCCTCCATTAATTCTAAACTATACAAGATATTGAACAACTGCATCAAATCATACATCGATTTCTTCAAGAGAAACATTTTTAAGAAGAGTCTATAATATTACAATATCGGAATTTCGTTCTATAAATGTTTGTCTTCTTTCACGTAAAGTATTTTGATTTCTGGTGCATTAGCTAATATCTTAAATAATCGAAGTATAGGTAATATAGCAGAACTTAAATAATGAATGGGATATTACTTTTTTAAACAGAGTCGTAAAAAAGTGCACATTATATGTACAAATATTTTTTTTTTGTTTGTTTACTTAAATCTCTCACTAAAGAAAAAAGAACCGACTTCAACCTTTACCAGCCGCCCACCCATATTTTTTTTTAAAAGTCCCCTTTATTTATAGGGTTTGCCATCATCAAATCATTTCCTTGTCATGGGATCACCATGGAAATAACGTCGTTCCGACAAAAAATAAAAACATATAAAAAACGGTTCAAAAACGATGTTATCCCCGAACGAATATAAAAAAAGCATATTTATATTATTTCGTGTGCAAAAGGACCCCTAACAACATTGTTCGGGATCCCCCAAGACCATTCTGAGAAACGTTGTTAGAAATGTCAAATGCCAAGACAGGAAATCGTCTATTTTGTATGGAGACGAAAAATATTTCTCATTTCCCCATAGTAAAAGTTGTTCATATTGACGAGCCCAGCAACGTTTCGACCATTGCTCGGGGTCCTTTTACACACAGTAATTTATGGTCGAATAGAGAAATACTCTTTTATAACAACTTTCTCCAAGGAATCTTATATCTAAAACAAAAAAGCTTTTCCTTCTTATGTGTCCTAAATGTTTAAGTTAGAAAATCCATTGTTTACACAAAAAAGTATTGTGATTGACTTCGAGTTGATGCCGGGAAAAGGTTTGTAAAACATATGGGGATTCCGAAGTATCGACATGGTAAAACTGATTGATGGAAGAATAAACAGATTCAAAAAACAGTCTCGAAAATTGAATTTTAATAAAATAATCGAAAATTGGATTTTAACATTGAAGTCCCTGATATAAAAGGTCGGTTAGGTACCTACCTACCTATAGGTACCGTTCGTATTGGTGTCTTGGTTCGTATTGGTATGACCTAATTGGCTACACCAATACAAACAGACGGACGTTGACTTACAATCTTTCCAAATAATGCAGGCTTGCAAAGGTTCCAGGTGCTAGATGATGCAAGTCGTTGGAGTAGAGATAGCTGTAATATTAAAACAATATGACAATTAGATTTCTTATAGGTATTCCTAAACATAAAATATAACGTAAAAGTTATAGCATATTTTTTAAGAAGTTAAACATGACAATATGGGCCTTCAGTTACAAGTCGCTAGTTCAAAGCCTGAACAAACATAATTGTGCAGATCCCATAGTCGGCTCCTACGACATGCCAGGGAAAAAGGCAGCTGATGCATTCTATTTAGGTACATCTAGGATATAGGATAAATCTTTAACCTTATCTGCTCAGTGCTGTACTAATTTTTGTACTTATTGGGGGTATAATAATTGGAAAATGAATTACAGGTACCTACAGCTCGATCCCTGATCAGTTTTAAAATCGAATGTATGGAGAATAGGGAAGTAAACAGTGTCTTGAGTGAGATTTTCGTCTTATACGTTCATACAAATAAGCCATCAATAAGGTACTCACAGTTGTTTCAAATTCGGCACGTCACTGAATACACCCGCGTCGATGTGGTTGATGCGGTTTTTATTGAGGTAAAGATTCTGTAGGTTAGAGAGGCCGCGGAAGACGCCGGTACGCAGCACCCGCAGTCGGTTGTCACCCAAAAGCAGCGACCGCAGCGCCGGCCGCTCGCCGCACGCACGCTCCGATAGCGTAGATAACTCGTTGAATCTTAAGTCGCTGCAGGATACATGTATGAAATGATTTCTGGCCATAATAGTAAACAGGTGTATACCCATTTAAGCTAGTCTGATGTTCCTGATACTTCAAAGTAGGTAGGTTACATTAGGTACATACCTACGTTGTTTTAGAATATCTTGAAATACTCATAATCAATGTAACAAAACGATATTATAGTGATGTCAACTACTTATATAGTAGTAAGCAGGTAGATACTTACTCGAATTAATAGTGATAACTAAAAATATCTACTTATTCTCAAAGATTTACTCTTTTGCAGGCCCCAAGAGTCTGGAGAGCATTTACATTACACCGGGGCCGGGGCCATATCTGCTACACTCTTGTAGTTGCATCGCTCTGGCAAACGATGTGCATTGCTGTTTTACTACGGACGACATTGAAATGAAAGTAAGGAAATCAGCAATACAAATAGTTTGCCGCTACGATGCTAGAGCGATGCAACTACTAGAGTGTAGTGGACTTAGACCCGAGGTTGTTAGATATAATGTCATTGCTCTCCACCATTTGTTTTTGTAGAATCTAGATACGAATAAAAGTTGCTTTTTAACTCCCGACGTATGAAAGGGTTGTTATAATTTTGACGTGTCTGTTTGTGGCATCATAACTCATAGAGCTATTACAATAAGTTTTTGATTGTTTGAAAGTCGATCTGATCGAGCGCATGTTCTTAGCTATGTTTTGAACGGTATTGGTTAACCCACTCAAAAGTTATGGGTTCAACCCCCAAATATCTAGGATGAAAAATTTTACTTGAGTAAATATGTCCACGTGGGGTTGGGCAAATAAAAGGCCATGACACGTATATTTAAAATTTGTTTATTAAATGAAAATTGGATAAGTAGTTCAAAAGTTATGGGGGTTGAAAGTGGGTTAAAAAGTCGAGTTTATGCAAATACATAATTATGTTCAAGTGCAAGACGAACGCACATTTAATAGTTCGGGGGTTTTATTATTTTTACTCGTAGTTGTTGCATTGTCAAACTGTGTGTTAGGTAGGTTACTCTCGTTTTATTGTGATCCTTACAAAAACTATGATACGTTTGAAATCGTCGAATCGCTCGTTAAAAGTCCTTGCTAAGAAATCGCCTAAGGGGGTTAGTGTGTAAGTAAATAGGTATCTACTAAATGATAACTTGACGGAAAACAAGGGTGCACAGGTCACCAGACAAAACGATAAAGAGTAGATAATGCAGCTACAGTAACAATGTCCACAGGATCAGAATTTTATCGACAAAAATGATTCGTTCTCTACTTACTACCTAAATATAGACGTTATGTATCAGTTAAAATAGTGTCAAAGTTACTTAGGTAGTAGATATCTAACTAAACTGTTTTTTTTTTCGAAAAGTAACTTGGTAACGGGCAGAAACCACGCCTCGATGAAACGTAAATTATAATTACTATGAGAAGTAGGTTAAAAATATGCCCAGAAGGTAATAAGTGAAGAAAGCACGAGCACGTAAGTAAACGATATAGTATGTAGGCGCATGACAGCCACCCTAACATTGTTTTACTTTGTTAGACAGAAAAGTTAACAGTGGTGCGAAAATTACAACTTTAACTAAAAAGTCGACTTTAGTCAATTGTATTTAGTTAGGTAGCTACTAGAACGGGTTGATGTCCTATGTCAGAGAGATAAAGAATGAATACCTACGCAGAGTTACTGTCTATAAATGTATATCGTTATAGAGTAAGTATGCAAAAAGGGTTGCATCTAACTCACAAATTTTGTGTTAACATGTGGTTGGTTTTCGGAGAGAGAAGTTATAGTTAAATATATAAATCAAGTGCGAATACTCACATAGTTATGGCATCATTTGAAATCTGCGGAATAGTGGTTAACTGCTGTCCTATACACCGGACGATCGTACTTTGACACTTGCATATTAAGGGGCAATTAATACTAGCTACATTTGCTGATGATAGTACAAGTAACAAAGGAGGTAACAAACGAAAGTCCCACATAATAATTACTACTGCAGAGGTCCGACAACACGGGCAGTTCGCTCACGACTCCACGCGCCTCGCTCGACTTATCACTCGCCACTATAGAACATTGAACCAATTCACTGATATCAATTATAATATGCCTACGTACTACCCTAACCTGATTTATGTATCTACATCACATGAAAATGTAAATCTGAGTTTACCTACATACAATAACAGGGGACATACTTATGAACCCTACCTCCAATGCTATACAGAGTGTAAAAGGACCGCGAGCAATGGTTTTAGAAACGTTCTTGGGCTCGTCAATATAAACAACTTTTACTATGGCAACAATGCGGAGAAATGGAAAAAAATTCTACGTTTCTAAGACAATAAATAGCTCGGGGTCCTTTTACACTCAGTATAAGTTTAAGGAATTTGACACTTAGGGAAACCTAAAACAGCAAGCGAATGTAACGCTACGTCCTCAGTGAACAAATTGATGCGATGCGTTGCGGATACGATGCGGTGCGGATTTACTGCGATCCGGTACGGATCGGATGGAGAGTCCTGCCTGAACTTGACATTTCGCGTGAAGTTGCGTTTTCCAACAAACATGTCTAGGCTCCGTCGAATTATTTTGTCAAAAAACTCATATTTAAAGTATTTACCCTTTGCTATTCAAGGAATATGCAAGAATGTTGCCGTCTACATTTGATTATATTGTAAATCAATTAAAAAACGAAATTTAAATTGTTTGTTTTGATGTTTCGTACGAAATTCGTCCGAAAATCACAAGCCGAATTGACATTTCCGCAACGCAACTAGTCGTACGAATGTCAGTCGGAACGACGTAGGACACTTGCATTGACTACGAAGATTTGAAATTGACAGCGTGCGTGCGTGCGGACATCGTATCGGACCGCATCGTACCAATTTGTTCACTGAGGACGTAGGGTAAGTAGGTACGTCATTAAAACAACTACATACTCACCCACCTAATAACGTATTAAATAAGGTAGGTACGTGTCAATTTATTTAAAACAGAGCGGATGTAATAATTAAACAATGTGGCTGTGTGTTTTCTTGTGCCATTGACTAACATTCAACGAGGAGCAACTAGTCTGGACACTCGAAAACATTTAGCTACTGTGGTTATTGATACTATACGTTTATTTAATGACCACAGAATTATTACAATATCCTTAGTAGAACAAAGTAGAGAGCGAGTTTACAGATCGACTCGTTACAATCTATTTGATACATTAAGATTATGAATATTGACATTATAATTGAAAACCACATTTAATGTAATAATATTGATTAAAATGTTCAATAGAGATAAGTAGGTACCTTCTACAGGACCAAACGGGTAAAATTGCGTCTACTTTTTTTCAACACTCATTTCATTTTGTTTGAAAGTTTTTAACATTACAAATGATTTAATAATAAGTTTCTTACGAGTTAACACTTATTACTTATACAAATATTAGCATAATATATGTTGCTTTTTAGCGCATATTCAAACAGTGACGTGAAACAGAGATGTTTCAATAGTTCGTCGTTACAGCACACCTACAGTTAAATAAGTAGTAAATATTACTAAAACTACACCAATAAACTTCGTGTTCTCCAAAATGAGATTTTAGGGTAGTTATCAATTAACTCTATGCCTATACATTAATTGTAGTGTATAAAAATCTCTATATTAGTGAGTGTATGCATGACGAACATCGGTGATGGATGATGGCGATGATGAGCACATGTGGTGCCAGCGAGTACGCAGGACACATGTGCCGACATTTACCTTTTTCATTGCAACACTGAAACAGGCTCTTAGCTTCTGTTTTACTAATTTCCTTACATCCAAAGAATGACATTACATAGATTCGACATACCTACTTACATCTTTTAAGTTGGAAATTTTGCAACACCTTATGCTACACATTTTCAATATTAACTACACCATCTATTTAATTTAAATACCTTATCATCTGATTACTAATGGCAGTGGTGATCAGCGGTCTTGCGGGAGGGACTTTCGTCAACCTAGCCCAAAAACTTTTCAAATAAATCATTTTATAAAACTGAAACAACATTTTATCTATCATCTACACAGCAAATTAATTGCTTTATCCTACCTTAAGTTATACACTCCGAAGTCGTTAAATTTCAATTTGAAGGACCAAAATTTCTTAATATTACATTTCTTATTCCTCGACAACCTAAAGGTATTGATTTAATTATATTATTAAAGTAGTAGCTCAAGTGACATCGCCGGTCTACCGACTTCAGCACGAGGACCTGTAGGTCTTTTACAAATTAATTAATGAGTAACACAATGGCGGCCAAATATTACTCAAAATAAATAAGTTTACCTCTAAACAATGTACATTTCATTCCATCGTAATTGAAAATAAGCCTGTTTCAGTGATTAAACCAGATTCTGTTAACATCAATAAAAATCGAAATGAACGATTTTTTAACATAGTATTACAAAATAGTCTTATATTATAAATTAGTCGCAAAAGTGCTGAGATGCGTAAAAAATTGCATTTAAGAATGTCAACGGAATGAGTGATAATAATAAAATCAGTACATTATTGTTATTCAGGTGGGTTGTGGGCGGCCGAGGCCAGGCGGGAAGGATGCACGTGCACCGGTTCTGAACCTATTCCATTCTTGATCAACCAATCCATCACCTGACGGCGATTCGGCTTACTTTCAGCACCCATATAGTCACACCCTGTGTACTGCGTTTCCATCAAGTAAAAGTCATATCTAAATCTTATTAACAATAGTACAATATCAAAAGTCTATGGACTATGTAATAAAACAGTCTTAAGAGGATTTTCGATAATCGAATAAATTGTAAAATGTAAATTTTGTATAAATAAACCAATACAAGAATCTCAAAACAGTCTCCATGCGTGTTCGCAGGATTGAGCGTCGCTTGTTCCAGTCTACTCCCTTTAACTAATCATTACATTTAAATATAACTTTACTTATAAACCGAAGCACACAATTCCTACGACTTGTGTCTTCCTAATTAAACTACATAATATTATTTCAATTATGTCCTACAAGAGTATTTTAAAGAGTACACTACAATGTATCAAAGCCTCGTGAAAATCAGTTAAAACACGTACTTATATACAGTCAATTATAACGCAATAACTTTCAAATGCTCTTTAAAAAGCTTTCAAAATATTATCAAAATGATAAAACATTATACAACCTACTCAGATCTAGTATAAAAAATTATGCATACAAAATGTCAATATGCATAGCCAAGTAGTCATAATAGGTTACAAGTTTATAATAATGTCACACAAACCATTACCGTAATATTTAATCAAAATGTCAATACATAATAATTGTCAGAAAAAGATCATTGTATTTGGTATGCGTGTACCTACCAGTGTATATATATGTTTTACAATATTTCCCACATGACAACATCAAGCGAAGTAATAGTGATAATATCTACTGTTGACAATATACATATTTCACTAATTTATCAAGCACATAAAATTGTATAGGACATGCGAATCGTCCTTTTGTGAAAGAAATGAATGGGAAAGACAAATGGATTTACACGCTTCTATAATTACATACAGTGTTTAGTGAGCCTTATTTTAATGTGTATATTTTATGAGATATTACAATATTACGTTGTATGTTTACGATGAAATGGTTTTTATTTTTACTTTTCCTTCTCCTTTTCGCTGTCCTGCTTCTCTTCGGGCTCCTTTTCGGCTTCTTTCTCCTTTTCCTTTTCTTCAGCCTACACAAATAACAAAAAATATGTTAAGTAAACATTTTTATCACATTGTTTAAAAATATATCCGGGAACTCGAATGTCGTGTGAACGTAAAATTTATTAGCCTTTGGAAAATACTTCAAGTGTTAGTTATCTGATACCTACATTGTTATGTTACAATTAACGCAAATAATACTATAATTTTGAAGTCAGCAGCATATAAACTGTTGAGAGCATAGCACACGAGTATTATCCCCGCAGGCCACCATCAATGTTTGGATCCCGAGTTATACTCCAAGATCTACTGAAATGTAAACTCAATCTCTCACTCCATTTGTTTATATGTGACGTAACAGTTGTTCGCGATGATCACCTTGATCTCTGGAGCGGGCGTTTGTTGTGTAGGTGCGGCGGCCGGAGGCTTGGGCAGGTGGGAGTTGAGGTCCAGTGCAGTGCACATGTCGTCCCAGTCGAGGAAGGCGCGAGCGCGTACGCGTGCCACCAACCCGCCCAGGTTTGGCAGTGCCTCCAGAGCGTCGCGCAGCTCGTGCGAGACGCCCGTCTCTAAGTACACCAGCTGGGACAGGTGTGCGAACGCCACCACATCCAACTAAATGGAACATACCGATTTAATTTTAAATTAACATTAAATTTTAATCATTATACTAGTCGAAAGATATCCACTACTAAAAACATTGATATGTATGGAAGAAAACATTAAATAATAGCCATTTCGACCTTAGTGTTTGCTCTTATTTACAATATTTTACGAGAGATAAAAAAAAGTATGAGGATAAAATATATCTCACGAGAGTCGGTTCGTCGCCGAAGAAGAAGGGCTTGTCTGCAAGTAAGTCAGAGAGTGCTTTCAGATCCTTCTTTCCAAACTCGATGATGTGTTCCTGGCCGTGTACGCCAATCCCGTGCGCCTTAGCCTTCTTCAGACCCTGCGAAATATTATAACAATCCGTTACCTACTACCAATACGTTTTAGTTCAATTTTGAGAAGGCGAAAAGTAAATTGTATATTTGAGGAGATCGTACAGTGTATATAAATGAGAACATGTTATAGTTTGCGAAATAGTAAGAAGTATTTTCCTATAATCATTCACGGTGACACTCCTCAGTCGCGCGAGAATATGCGATCCGCTTCAAATATAAAACACTTCATCATCGGAATATGTTGCTTCGTAGGTTTTTCTATAGCGTCATAACGTGGAGTGTGCATATGGTAAGTACCTTGCGTCCGGACGTGATCTTGTAGCAGAAGTTGAGAATAGGGTTAGGTAGGCGCGTGTTGAGAGCATTCTGCAAGTTGATCTTGTAGCCCTTGAGCACGCTCTCCGGGTACTTGGCACGCCACCACAGGATCACCCACGACAGATGGTTCTCGATCATGGAGATCATCGCGTGAGACACCACGCGCTGCTCCTTGGTCAAACCTAAAATTAACGTAATAATTCGTTAATTATTTTTATTATACAATTTATTCGCGCGGATTATTCCGTTTCTGTACGAATTGTGTGATAAAATATAGTAGATGTCTTTATCCAAGAAAGACTTACTTATTTCCCTGAAGAATTAATAAACATACATACATTACAGAAACTTTCACATTTGGATTTTACAGTCCCTGGCACAGTTTACTGGTTCAAATAAACATTGACTCGATAAAACCAGTAAAATAACATTACATAGTCACGTCTATAGTCAGAGCATTGGCTAAAATAAACTAAGGAATAACAAACGAACATGTATATCAGCATCCGCGAAGTAAATTACCGTCAGGAAACCAGCATACCAAAATCTGTCTGTATGCCTTGAATACAATGTGAAAACCCAGATGCTAGATTGTGGTGAGATACTACTACCCACATGTATAGTACATAGTATATGTTTTTATAAGTATCACTTTATTATTAAAGATCAACGTCGCTTACCAGCATCCAAATCCTTGTTAAATTTCTCGGAGAGCTGTTGAATAATGATGGTGCTATCAGCAATTTCTTCTCCATTCAACTCCACAAAGGGAAGTTGCCCCTTCTTAGACCGGAACTTCGCCTTGTGGTCGACATTCTGGAAATAACGTAATGGGCATTTGTTATCTGTTACTGGCTGTCGTAAGCAAGTTATTAATTGAAAATTACAGGATTCATCGGAATGATTTCCAGAATATCAGACGGTACGTACCTACAAATAATAACACCTAGGTAAATATGATACATCATAAGGCTTACAAAGTCGCCGCCGCACAGGGACAAAGACGGACGGAAATAGACTCCGCTAGTCTTGCCCTAACAACATTCGCAATAGAAGCTGCTTGATTGCGCGTTTGTAAGCTGAGCGGTCATTACGTCACAACAACAAACATATGTGTTGAACATGTGTTGTTATTGTTCGCAGCATAGGCACAAATGTACATTCGCATCGTGATCAAGAAAGAGGAATTAAGTACATTTTTTGGAATCAGCTCTTTATTCAAACATAGCAGACTTTTTTGGCGGTGAACTTAGTTATCAATATATATGCTTAGATCTTCTAAACTACGCAACGGATTTTGATGTGGTTTTCTTTAATAGATAAGAGTGATTATAGAGGGTTAGGTATAGATAACACATATGTATATGAAATCACTTTTAATCATGTCTATTGGCAAAACAATGTTGGCTGGGTCAATTAGTAATAAATATGGAAGTATGTATATTTAAAAAATATATAAAATTTGTAGTCCAGTACATTTCATTGATTCAACAATTTAATGGGACACTAGGTTGCAATCGTTGCTGTGGATACTATGGTTTCACCTCCGCCTCACCACCAATTTTCACTATTTCGCACTGTAGGTATGTTGTATGTCACAGAATACATGAAATAAGGTTACCTGGTAGAAATAAATAGCTTTGGGCGATAAGGCTGAATTTTGATATTTTCTGTTGTCTAATTTTAATTAAAAAGCATCGACATTCATACTAACTCTTCAGCTGTTTCATGTGGCAAATAATTTCAGAATCCGATCTAATGTTTCAAAGCCGAAGGTACTTGAATGTTCTTATCATTGTAAAACTTCTTATATTCTTAAGTGAATCAAGGAACATGTCCTGTACACTAAATGCTCATACGAAAATCACGATGTCTGGGGTGGTAGAAATAACCAGGGTGAAAGACTTACCTACACTTTTGCTACTTACATTTTGGTTTATATCCTCATAGGTAACCAATGACGGAGGTGTTTCGGAAATGTGCGTTCACAAATGTCGCGACAAGAGTAATTAATTTGTACACCTATTACAATACTAGCGCGCGAGTCCGGGTAATATTATAAACGCCAAAGTTTAGATGGATGTTTCTTATGTTCCACGGGAACTGAGTAACAGCGCTGGGCTATATCTTGTTAAATATTATTTTTAAAATTCAATAACCATAATCGCTTTTAGAATATTCAGGTATATGACAGTCTGATAATGTATATCGTCTTTGGTAACTTAATAAACCTTAATAAAGTACGAAATGAAACTGCCAGCTTTTTAGTAAAATAATTACAATCTGCTCATATTATTGATTCGAGTATAGCTGATTTGAAAATATTCTAACTATAAATTCTACAACGATGGATGTACGATAGCACACCTCAAATACCAGTCGATTGCAAATAAATAAGGAATCATTTGATATAATGTTACTGCTACTCAGAGAAAGCTTGACCATCCATGGACATAAAGTCGTAGTTATTAACTCCACGTCCAAATCCCATCATAGCATGAGATAAAATAATTGTAAGCATTGAATTAAAAGTGACAGTTATGTGTGTAAGGAATATTAAGTACTGGCACTATTTGTGACCTGTATGCAATAGGTGGCCTAGGGATGTATGAGTAAGGTCGACGGTTGGCGGCTGGAGGCCCGTCCCGCGTTGTCATGGCAACGCTCGGCGGCTGCGGGGCGCACAGGCTCGCGCACTTACACTCAGCAGCCAGCTTTATTGATTTCGACTAGTGAAGTTCAGCGTCCGGCTATCTAGAACCCCCCTCCCCAACCAACCTTTCTGAGCCTATATTTAAACACCTGTGGGCTCTCTTTTTTCCCATCGTACATGTTTATAATATATTATTATCCATGCTGAATTACGTATACCTAGGTATCCCTGTATCTGAATTATTTATGTTTTTATTCAGCTTATAGTGTATTTATGAATTTGTAACATTTACGTTATAATTTCTTTCTTAAATCAATATAAAAAAATCCTGGTTACTATCAAAATTATCTTTGTAATAAGATAAGAAAGCAGTACGTACACTACATATTTTAGGAACAGCTGACTGGCAATACAAGACTGAATCCTGGTTAGTAAAGATATACTTAAATAATATGTTGATGGCGATAAGAGCATTGCTACAACAAAGACTACCAGAAAGATCTATGCGAGAAAATTTATTTATCTGTTCGCATGATATATCATCTAAAAGTAAGTTGAGTAGTATGTCAATATGAGAAGCGGCGGCGGTGGCGGCAGGAGCAGGGATGGTCGATGCCAGGCCGAGCGCGCAGGCGCTCCCGCCTCGCCCGGACCAGGTCGAAGCCCTCCCGGCCGGCGACCTCCACGTCATTGGCACTTAAGATAACTATGCAATGTAACAATGAATCTTTCTAGTAACGATCGTGCTGTTACTGTTTAAATGTCCTGACATTATTAGAATACAAAGTACTCTGACATTATTTCAATTGATACTCAAAGTTGTTACCTGTAAAAAATATCTATCTAAGTTGCAGCGGCGAAGATCACGATCTGTCATATTAAAAAGTCCCCGATCACTACGGTGAAATATATTCCTTTTGATAGTTTATCCCTCCGCCATTTGAGACTCGTGACAAAAAGATAATAGGTAGTTATTTCTGGAATACTACCCACGAATTAATTATATATTGACATTTTAACCCTTTAACAGGCAGAAGGGTTGTGTGAAATTAATTGATTTTAGACTTTATTTTAACAGACTAAGGTTCAAATTTAGGTGGGATCTATATTCCCTCCGCCTGGTTAAGGGTTAAACAAAAAGCGGTCTGATTAATTTCGAATGGAGAACCGCATATCCCATTGGGACATTCCTCGGAGGTACCAACAAGTGGATATCTGCGAGTTGTACATCCCGGAAGTGCTAGATATGAAAAGAAAGCGTTACAATGGTCGCGCCATTGCGGCATTGAACGTGACAATATTGTTGATAACGCCTTCGCGTTACGGCGACAGCACCAGCTCGTCAAAGAACTATTAGTAATAGCTAACACTAAGCAATTACGATCATACTATTTTATAATGACAAAGGCCCGACGACGTAATAAGAATTTCCGCTACATATCCGCTTGCAAGTATCAAAATGGCTACAGCCACACTTCTGTTACCGCTCACCATACATTCCAATACCAAATATGAACACAAGCGAAACGCGAGCTCATTAGAATAAACAAAGAAATCTTCGCTCCAATTTCAATTAGCGGCACCATTAGGTAGGTATGTAGTTTTGCTTAAAAATAAACTGGATGCAGACCTTAATGTACTGTTTAAGGCACAGTGTCTAATAGGTCTGGTTGAATAACAGGAAACGCCCAACTATTTTAATCAACATTAGGCTGGCGCGAATTAGTAATAAATACTCGAATTGCCTCTAAATATTGTAGTTTAGTAGTCTACGCTAAGGTTGCCGTATTGCGTGAGAAGTGCTTGGGCAAGGCCCGTCGCACCTGCACTGGATAACTATTACCACGCCATCATGTAATTGATGAGAAATTATTGCCGACAGCGAATTATAGAAATAACCGAAAGCCATTAATGATACTTTACATACCTACACCACATTATATTTTGCTGGGAACCATGCTTAAAACACCTGATTGAATTGCACAACATAGAATTTGAGCTATGCCTACAAAAAACGAAGTAGTCTAAACTGTTCTTTTTAATACATTTATGACTACATGTTACAAGTTATGAGATGATACTCCTAGTATTCTTCGGAGACATTAGTTAGCAATTCCATTATAAAGTCTCTGCTATACATATGAGTGCTAAACACCAATTACACAATATTATATGCATGGTTAGATTTATTGCATTGGAATATTCTATTGGAATGTTTGTTGTTAAGTGGATACTGATTTCGGTACTAGTGATAACACTTGAACAGTTTTCTGTAGAAGTTATGAGCATTCAATATCTTTTACCAATGTCAGAATAATTGAACTACAGATAACACATTGGAAAGTTTACTTGAACTCTACGCACAAAGCTAAATAAAGACAAATATATAATTAAACTTTCTTGTGGCGAGAGAGAAGACAAAAGCTACTAACTGTAACTTTACTAGATTATACTAGACTAACTATAAACATTTATGTTAACTTATCATTGGGTGGGCTTTGATAAGTTATTATGAATTTCACTTGTCACTATACACTATGTCGCTATTCTGCAGCTGTGAGTTTGTATTTAAGAAGCTCCGTTACATCATGATGTTTAGTTACTAGATCACAAAACATTCACAAGAGATCCTTAAAAAAAATATTTGAACCCTGGTGCTCACTTTTGATCATTTACTTCTGATAATTTTTTTAATCTCTATTGAGACTAGTAGAAACATGTAGAAAGAAGATTTATCCAATTTGATTTTATTGCTCAGAAGTTATTGCAAACAAGGCATATATTTCCAATATTCATATAAAGTGAAATAGATCAATACATAGCATAAAATAAAGTTGTCTTCAGCTGTCTGTAGGTATGTATGCTTATAACTTTAAAAATTGATTTGGTTTTCTTTAATAGACAAAGTGATTCTTTAGGAAGTGTTATGTATGATATAGCAGGGATTACTCTGTTTATTATGTGTAATGGCTTAAAATAGACAATTAGTTAAAATATATTAAGAGACTGGTCAATACTCTCAAACAGCCAGAGACAATATGATGTACATACATACATACATACACTTCACGCCTGTCTCCCAGAGGGGTAGGCAGAGACTACAGATCTCCATTTGTCACAATCCTGACATACCCCTTTCGCTTCATCTACATTCATACATCTTTTCATACACAACCTCCGGTTTCGAGTACTTTTCACGCCACCTTCGGTCAGGACATCACCATATATATCAACTACAATATGATGTACCTGAGTAAAATCAGCAATTATTATTACTGTCCTGTATATCATATCATATACACAACATATTTGATGCCTGTGGGTGTTGCATACTGGCATCATTAGAACTGATGTAAGTATCCCCTTTCACCGAATCACTGAAGTATTCTCTGTTCAACTTCGGTCTCTATACCTTCTTTTAAACTGCACTTTTGTCTTACCACATTATTTTCTTTATACCGTCATCCAATGTCACACTTTCACACTCCTCAATAATTTTAAAGGCATTAATCACTTTACTTTTGTTTCTCCAAACATACCAAACTTTCACTCCTGTAGATCATGGTTTGTGCTATTATGGTGTCATAAAGAGCAGCACTTTCTGACACAAATTGCCTGTCCAGAACACCACATATTTAAAATAAAAATCTATCAGAATCCTGTCATACACAATAAGTATATTTTTTAAGGACATGCTAGATGTAACCCAGTACCTAGTATACCCCAAATTGTATCCCATACCTGTGAAAAATTGGGGATAAAATATAATCATGTGTTATTCTAATGTAAGTATAAGCTGTGTTTCATGAAAATTTAAAAATTTCACTAGTCTTTGCGTGAAAGAGTAACAAACATCCAAACTTCCGCATTTATAATATTAGATTGACTTTCTTGGAGGCCTGTTGCAACAGAATCTCATTATCAATTCAAAACAACAGTACATAGTTCTAAGCGATACCTTTAAAACATAGGCAAACAAAGAAACGCAGAGCTAATCAATAAATTAAATAAAACAACAAAGAGTATAACATATTAAACAAAGGAATGTCGCGTTTAAACTCACTTACCTCGTACATAATGCCGACAAGACGAAGCCATGTTTCAACTTTCAAGCAATATGGTGATGTTGATGGTAGCATCGGGGTTCTTGGAAATTGATATAAGTACACCACATCCTTTTCAAAGTTTGCGTGATGTACAGTTGGCTTCACGGTCTCAGATTTCTTTTCCTCTGATTTCGTTTCAGTTTTCTCTACCGAGGCTGGCGCATCTTCTTTTTCTTTGGTTTGTCCATTGTCGGCAGGGGCGTCGTCTTTCAATTCTTTCTCTTTGTCAGTGGATGGAACATTATTCACGATTTCTGTTGCCATTGTGGACAGGGCACGCACTAAATCACGACAATTACTTTTACCGTTGAAAATGTAGACCACAATATCAGTTTAATTTATACCCGCCGTGTTATTTTACGACGACGCCAGCCAGTGCTATCGCTAAACAAACGAAAGGACTGGCCGACCGACCGCCCGCAATTGATCAACTGAGTGACTGTCAGCTACAGCTAGGTATAGGGCGCTAGCGCGCGGCAAGCGGGTTCCCCTCAGACCCGAAGCCCGGGCTCGCGGCGGCGGCGGCGGCGGCGGCGGGTGACGACGGCGTCGGCGCGCAGCCCGGGTTATCGCGGGTGGCGGGTGCGTGAGGTGGGTGCGTGAGACTAGGCTAGACTACCTAAAGGGTGAGGTAGGTAGTTTAGGTATAGGTAGGCCACAGAGGGCAGGTAGGGGGTGAGGGGATGCAGTCAGCTTGCAGCAATGTAATGTATGTATGTACTATCTGAGTCTCAAAGCCTAAACCGATGAAATAAAACTATGCAATATGCGTAACGTAGCAAATGTGCCGTTAAAATTATTATTTATATTGCAAAACATTGGTACTGAAAGATGCAACGGAATGGATGACCACCAAACATCAGGATTAATTTGTTTGGATGAGTAGCCAACTCTTGATTTCCGTTCCGCCACTTCCGGTTAAATGCACAAAATGGCGGACGGCTATACAAAATCTCTAAATGAATAACAGGAATTGGGAATGGTATTTAAAAGTGTTTCATAATTAAAAATATGAATAAAATATTTTTAAACATTTACCGATGTTTCTCTAAATAGTACCTTTCGGGAATAATAACACAACGCGAACTACAAAAACTTCCTTTCATATAAAAATTACAAATGGCGCCAAATTCAAAATAACTCAGGACCTGTCGATGTTGATGTGTATTCAGGTATTTTTATTATGTTACGGCCATGCTAAAGGTGTACAGACAATGGGTAATTATAATAATAAATGGCTATAGCATTTTGTTTGTTTACTTTATTTAGTAACAGTACATTGCGGACAAACCAAACTGTATTGTGATATAGCATCATTTTTTATAGTTACGTATTTATTTATTTTTTACAAGACGAATTTATTTAAAAAAAAAACACCCTTTTAAGCGGAAGTTTATTGTGTCTGTTGATCCTATCGAGTACGTTTCCAAAACGAACCGTTCTCGGACGAAAAATAATTCGATCTCCCCCTACAAACTCGATCAGCTGATTGTGGTGTGGTTTTTTGTATGAAGAGGTCGACTTTTTTCGTCCAGGGGACCCTGGAAGGAATACAGAAACAGTAGATTTGGGCCTAAATGAAGTATTTCAGACTCTCCTGTAGGTACCTACCTGTATTATTGACACGACCCGTAAATAACCTGAGCATTATAAGATCATTAAGAATCTACCCAAGCCAAGACCAAGAGTACGTAAGGGCTTCAGGCTTTTCACTGTTTTTTTTAACGTGGTGGAATTTTCATGGATGCCCCGCCGCCATGGGTACAGCGAACGGGGTAGTGTCGGGCTTTTACGGACGCCTTACACGCCAGGCAGGGGATACCGTAGTCCTATTTTTTTCTATACGCCCGGAACTACAAGGCTGGCGGCGAGGCGGTCAACGACCAGACAGCCCCGTCGGCGTCGGACCCCGGATCTCATGGGGCCCGACATCCTCTTCATTTCCTACGGCCGCAGAGGATAGGGAGCGCATCGCACCGGAATACTGACACTCCTCTTCCCCTGCGGCCCTTCCACGCCGCTATCTAGCGGTGGCAGGCCCGCAAGGGCGCGGAGGATAGGAACAGTGGCGGTCGGAATACCGACTGTTCTTTCCCTCCGCGGCCTTCAGTGCGGCTGCGTCATGGGACGCAGCCTGACCGCTTGTCTGCGGGCTCGAAAGGTGAGCCCGGGACAGCGGTCCCTCCCCTCTGCAACAGACCGGCCCAGTTGGTTTCTCGTAGCTTCGCCGGGTACCTCTACCCGGATACTAAGCCCCCTCGCCACGACAAGGCTCAGTCTTCAAAGTTCAGTCTTTTCACTTTCTTATCTCTTAGGGACTCTTTCATATTATCCCCAATATCTATATGTACCTATATTATACAAAGTGACTACCAGCAGGCCTAGCACGCGACTCAAGAAAGACATGACATAGAACAAATACGCGCTCTGATTGGCTGTTATGTCACGCTTTGTGCTACTCAGCTAGTTTCAACAAATCGCAGCGCGTTATATGTCTTGTCACTTATTTCTTGGAACGCTGTGTTGGGGGGGCTGCAATATTTTTTCCAGGCCTTAGGAGACATTAGGAACACATTTTTTAGATATAAACAGGCACCAATTTTCTTAAAATAACATGATTGGTCTGAATTTTAGATGAATAGTGAGCCATCAAAAGATGCTTAGGTATTCACTATAAATAATAGGCATCGTTTGATTGCATCAGGGTGCGACGAATCCCCGGGCGGAAAAATCTAACCGTCTCAAACGAAACGGCTACGAATACGGGTTCCAGAAAGGAACTTAATGTTTTTAAATATAATGTGCGAACCTTGAGTAATGAAGAGACTAATAGAGTTAGAAAATGCATTGAACATATAAAATGGAATTTTAATATCTCATAGTAAAATTCTTACCACAGTACAAGTGTATGCTCCAACATCGACCCATTATGATCGAGAAATAAGTGGATTTTATAGAGCGTGTGATCGGGGCTCTTAGATCATCGTGATGGGGAATTCAATGACAAAATTGTATCTATAGTTGACTCTGACAATAAATATACACTAGGCCTCCATGGCTTCTATGCGGATGACATACTATGGATGGAGTCCTTCAAGGAAACCATCCGCCACGCGGAGCTTGCGGTGGCGTGAAGGGGATCTCCGGGTTTGGGTTGAAAATCGCGCTTTAAAAAACTTAAACGATCTGGTTTCACAACCTACCTCGAGGTTGGAAACCACCCAGCTTAAAGATTCGCGTCCGTAACGTCCACGTTCAGGTGGGCCAGTACAAGTACTTTGGTCTAGTACTGGACAGCCTGTGGAAATTCTGGGAGCACTTCAATCACCTAGTTCACCGAATCAAAAGGCGCCCTACATCGCTTATTACCTAATTTCGGTGGATCCAGGGAAGCAGTTCGCCGCCTCTATGCAGGGCTGGTGCTCTACGGGTCCCCAGTCTGGTATGACAGCCTTTCTGGTGACCGCGGCTGTTAGGCTGTTCTCAACAGCTTGCGTTGAGTGGCCATCCGGTTCGACCATGGATAGAGGACCACATCCCACAAGGCGGCTTTGCTACTAGCGCGGTATCCACCTCTCGACTTTTTGCGGCCATGGAAGCGCGCAGTTACCGTGCGCTCCACGATGGTCCCTTCAGAGGTGAAACTGCGAGAGATTCGGCGGTTTCGGGAGCTAGTGCCAGGAGGCACATCAGCGTTGTGGCGGGCCGGACTGCATTAAAAGCTCGAGCGCGGCCCGCAAGCGTGTCCCAGAAGCAATACTCCCCAGTTTTTTTACCTGGATGAACCGGCGATGGTCATTAACGTACCGATTGACGCAGGTTCTAACTGGTCATGGCTGCTTGGCCGATCCGGTTCATACATAGACGTAGAATCCCGCCGCTACGCTTACATACATTCTATTTCTATGGGTTCATATATCTTTTTGATACCCATATTATTGTACTTGTGCATTTAAAATAATTAGCCCGCCATCTTGTAAGTGCCGCCATGTTGGATTTCGGAAATCGTCACTTCATTTTTCGAGTTGTTCTTTATAAGCCCTTTCAATTGATACCCATATTGTAGGGATGCATTAAAAATAGTTAGTCCGCCATCTTGTAACTGCCGCCATGTTGGATTTTGAAAAACGTCATATACCTAGTATACTGGCATATACCTAGTGTATTGTCATCCAAACCGAAGGTACATACAAAATTTCAGCTTAATCGGTTGAGAGTATCTGCTTCAAAATCGGGTTGCAAGATTCCACCCGAATATCCTTACATACATTGCACATTATATTTAGCAAGCCCTTTCATTTGATACCCATATTGTGGGCGTGGATTAAAAATAATTAGTCCGCCATCCTGTAAATGAATCCGGAAAGCGTCACTTCATTTTTCAAGTTGTGCGTAACAAGCCGTTTCATTTGATAGGTATCAGAAGCACAAAACACTCTACCACAGAAGATCAGAAGTCTAATATCAGAAAGATAATCACCTTATGGTGGGTCACTCAGACCAAAAACAACAGAACTAGACTTACAATCCGAAACAGACGTTTAAAATAACGGATTTATATATTTGGGTCACTCAGACCAAAAACAACAGAACTAGACTTACAATTCGAAACAGACGTTTAAAATAAAGCGAGATAACAATATGAAAAACATGCTGTTCATATGTGTAAGTGACAATATTCTCTGTTCCTTACTGTGTAGCAGGGTATATTTGGTTGGATCCAAACTGTCATATTGATAGTAAAAGTAAGAGTTTGGATCCTGACCTGAAGTACATCATTTTCCCATTTTCCATACATTTTGGTGGAAAAGAGACAGACTGAAGGTGCTACGCGGCTTGTAATCTTAGTTGCGTCTGAGCCACCAGCACTTAAAAAAGATACAAAAAAGTAATAAACGTTTTTTCCACGAAACTAAATCCAATCTGGCAACATTTATTGTTGACAATTTGATTGACAAAATACCCTCAAATGAAATTAACAACAATAACGGCCATCCAACGCATAGCCAAAGTGAACAGCGGGATTTATTAATTTGAGCTCTTGCACCATACTATCGAAATCGAAACTAACTAACTGCGGCCGTGAATGTGATGTCGTCCACCGATGTAGGATCATCGGGTGAAGAGGATGATCCGGATATTTCTTTCATGAGCGCCTACTCTGACTCCAGGCGGCCCAGTATAGGCAGCGTATCTAGCAACAGCAGTTACGATATGGCCACCAACAAAACTAATGCAGCAGCATTGTGTGCTGATAAACATATAGGTAAGTAGATCTACACAGATAGACACTAATCAATCTACAATCATATTTTGTCCCGTTAAGGCCCCGATTCACCTACCTTACCGGCATAAATTCTAAAGTGAGACGAAGGTTCTTCGTGAATAGAACACACATACCTACCCAAATTAATAAGAAAGAAGATAAATAAGCTCCCTACTTACTGGTTGGAATTTGGTGATAGTGTACCTAATCAATACTTTCCAATCACTTACCATAAGAGCAGTGAGATCCTTAGAGCGGTTGCGTCCGATTCGAAGCCAACCAGAATCCTTGAAAATACGGTCTGAATTTGTATAGGTACATACAGATCGTCCAATTTCCCACCAATTATATTCTTTTCCGGATGAGTTTAATAACGGATTTAAGTATTTGCTCTGCTGTGCGTAGGTACTACTTACGTGAAATGATTCATGACAGATTTCCGCTTTCGGACCCAGTTTTCACGGACTTTATATTCACGGATTCTGGTCGGCTTCCGTTCGGACCAAGTGTCTATCCGGTCCAAAGACGTATTAATTCAGATTACGTAACTAACTATACAGTATGATGTATCGACATCATTACTAACTTAACTTTAGTTAACTCTATCTAAAGATAATATTTCTAGATGGAATAACAATACTACTTACTACAATTGTCTTGGTGTACAATCAAAATACCAACTGCATTATAGTAAAATATTGGTTGTTTCAGGTGACGGCCTGCCAATTTGTCAAGGGCGAACTTCTAAGGTTGACAAGCTTCGCAACTTGTGCCGCTGGTTCGGAATGAAGGTTTACTTCTTATTATTGTACCTACTTAATGTGTTCATCTTTCTAGTAGTTTGTACAGTCACATACTTAATCCATACACAGCTTAAAAACTGCGTGTACTGACCACACACACATAGATATAAACAAGGAACCATAATAAGGTACCATAGTTATACCCCAGCCCAGCTTTCCACAACATTTTTATACTTTAGTCGATTTTTTATTAAGTGGCCCTCCTGTAGATACGTGCACACTACACACATACACACACACACATACGTCATGTTCACTAGAATTCCTGAAAAAGAAAGATAGGATATTGAGACAGAAGTTAGAAGTCAAGCCAATCATTTTTCATAGTAGGTAAGTGTCTAACACATGACGTCCACACACATGACGTGACTGTCCGATCTTTTTCAGAGTATCGAGTCGTTTGCAATGTTATTTGAAACTGAAAAGCAAACTGTTAAAGAAATAAAAGATGTGGTATCTACCTTATCTTACAAAACATTAAAACTAGAGGATGAAAATTTGTATCTCAGAAAACAGCTGGAGGACATGCAACAGAGAATTTCGGCACTTGAAAAAGCTCGGTAAGGTTTGGTTTCAAGTACCAAGTATTTCATAACCTTTGTTAGGTAGGTACCTTTCTCCTTCAGTCTCAGTTAGCCAACCCGCAATACGTTCAGCGTAAGGTCCGTTACTTTTTGATAAGTAATTGATTTGTGTATGTGGCTATTACCGGGACAATGATCGTTAAACCCTGAACCATAAGGCGATCTGTAAATAAAAGCCAGTGTCAAGTAAGTGGCCAGTTTAAGTGTTAAATAAATGTTTCCAGCACTCCGTAGGCATCTAACGGCTTAACGACTTCATTCGATATAAGTAGTAGCCGGAACCTAGCCGGTGGCCACGCCCAGTGTTGCTTAACTTAGCTAATCGGTTGCGAATTGCGATCGCTAAAGCCAGCTTGGCTGACGGCCACAAAAAGGACCTCTTCTTCAGTGGAAAGTTTTCAACTATCTAATATTTTTTATTTATTAATGTCCAAGCCAAATCTGAAGATGAACTTATGGTAGGTACCTATTACCTAATCTACTACTTACCTATATAAAAATAAGTCGGGTTTTCCTTCCTGACACTCTAACTCCAGAACGCACGAACCCATTTCCACGGTTTTGCATTCGTTGGAAAGGTCTTGGGCTCCGTGAGGTTTATAGCAAAGAAAATTCAGGAAAAATTTCAACAGAAAAGCGGGTATATCTAAAAACAAAGAGTTATTTGCGAAATCAATTAAAACTATTAATAAAAAAATGTAATTGGGCGGAACGGCGTTAGTTTACAAAAATAATCCCTATCGCAACAAAAAAATAAATGGTATTATTATTTACTTATAGGTTAGATCTTTCGATGCTTTCCAGAAGTGTTGCTCCGTTGTCTATGATGCCACCTCCGCCGCCGCCACCTCCTCCGCCGCCACCGCCGCCGCCGCCGCCTATGCTCTCAACGACGTCTTTGCCGAAGTCAACTTGTCCACCGCGACAGATTGAACAAAAAAAGTCGGGTCCAACAACTATAACTATTACGCCGCAGGATATTGCTAATGTCAAGCTTAGGAAAACCAAGGTAAAACAGTCAACCAATAATAGTTAATGTGTGAATATTCATGTCGTACTAGATTTTGAAACATGTAATAATTAACAGAATTCACCTCGGCCCAAGCCCAAGAGCGCCCCATGTTCCAATGCGGCTTTGCCATTGGTCACACAAGAGATGTTGCTGAGTGCGAAGGCAAGACTAGGTCGATCTCGCACGAACGCCGTTGCCGCCGCCGCCGCTTCCAAGCACTTACACCTGTCCGACTTAGACAGGTATCTACAAAAAACATACGTTTGTTTTATTACCTACCTACTTGGATTCTTTTTCTTCCTAGCCTTTGTCCCAATTGTTCATTCAGCCTTACGGTGTTTCCAGGCACCGCTTCTTTATTTAGTGACTAGCTGTATTACTCGCGGTTGTTACAGGTTCCCGTGGGAATTCTGAGATTAAATATTAATCACTGTTATTAAATAATAAAGTCTAATGCCAATGATTAAGAATCCTTCCCCAACATGCTAAGCTACTTAGCATATTATACAGCTGTATACATAATCTACAAAAATCGACAGGGACGTGATAATCGTTAATCCCAAATAAAGTAGTAGCACAATAAATTAGTATACATATATGTATTGCCTATTTTGTTTAGTACAGTGTTGTGTTGTATTAGGTGTTTGCTGCGTACGTCACCGGTGTCTCCGCAATACCGGCGCCGGCGCCGCATCAGCACGGTGCGCAGCTCGGAAGATGTGCGCGTGCGACCCTACCCAGTCGCTTGCACTACCCTCAAGGCATCGCGCTCTGCCACTGCTCTCTGACATAATCTAATAGTACCTGGAAGACCGAGCTTCGCTCGATTAAAAAAATACAAGTAAAAAAATCGATTATTTTCCTTCGATTTTTTCATAACCCCATCTCTAGTTACTTCAAAACCAAAACGTCCCCCGCACCATCCTACGTATAAGCATAGTATTACTACTCGGCAATAGATGTCAGTAAGAGTCGTATTAACAATTTGAGCAATTTTTCATGCCCCAAAACACGGTTGGAAAGATATTTTCTAAAAATTAAAGCTAGCTAGATCGATTTATCGCCCCCAAATCCCTCTACATACCAAATTTCATGAAAATCGGTGCAGCCGTTTCCGAGATTCCAATTATATATTTATATATACCTCGTGTGTTCATAAGTTTTGAGACGAAATAAAAGTTGCATAACTTTTTTAATAATTTACTTATATTTCTAAAAATTTCCGTGCACATTAAATAGACACTTATCAACAATAAAATATAATTGTTATTCGAAATGACCGCCCCTGTTTTCAATACAGGCCCTTAGACGATTTGGCCAGTCATCAATTACGGCACGAATCTTTTCCAGCGGAATTAGCTTTGCCTCTCGGACAAGGGCTCGCTTCAATGACTCCAAGTTTGGGTGGGACTTTCGGCAGGCCCTGAGCTCTAATTTCGTCCATAAAGGATAATCAAGCGGGTTGAGGTCGGGACTGGAGGAGGGCCATTCGTCCGCCGCGATGAAGGCCGGAACATTTTCTCGCAACCAAGCTTGGGTGGATTTTGCCTTATGGGATGGCGCCGAGTCTTGCTGGAAAACGCAATCCTTATTGTGAAATAAAGTATGAGACAGGGGTTTCACGACAGACTCTAAGATGTCACTTTGGTAATTCTTGGCTTTCACCTTGACGCCTTTTTGGCAGAAATGGAGTGGAGTGACACTTTCGTACGAAACTCCCCACCATACCATCACACTGGCCGGATGATGAGACCGCGAGACATTCCGTGCTGAAGCTGGGACATCCTTGCTACTTTTGGCATACACTTTTATTATTTTGTCGATTGAACTTTTCTTCGACAGTAAAGATTTTCTCATCGGTGAAGAGTATCTTCCTCGCATCGTGTCTCTTAAGCAGTATTGGACAACGTTCGCGTCGCAATTTACGAAGGCGATCGTTTTAAAAGTGAACTTTCCTACGGCTATACGCCTTTACCTTCAGATCATATTTCAGTATTCTGTTCACTGAAACGCGCGAAATATTAGTCTGCAGAGCGAGCTTCTTCTGAGTGCGACATGGATTTCGGCGAAGTCTCTCTCTGATGATTTTGATGTTCGCAGGCGTCCTCACAGAGGGTGGCCGACCACTTCTTTCACGATCTTGCAAAGAACTTGTCTCCTTGTATCGTTTAATAGTGTAATACACGAAGTTACGGCTCACTTCAAAAGTTTTCATCTCACGGAAAATCTTCATTGGTTTTTTTCCTACCTTATGTAGCGAAATAACGGTCGCACGTAATTCTTTAGTTCCCTCCATCGCGAGAAAATTAAAAGAAATGAATCTGTCAATCATAAAAATTAAAAGTTAAAATTCCAAATTCAAAATTGGAAAAAGAAAAAATTATCAGCCAGTAACATTTTTTATTTTTTTTTGAGTACAAAATTTGTCTCAAAACTTATGAACACACGAGGTATATACAAGAATTGCTCGTTTAAAGATAAAATAATACAATAACTTCTCTTCAATATAATTTGACATTTCTACGACATGCGCGTACTAAGGTATATGAAAAAGCTTAACATTTTTGACATTTGCCTGCAAAATAAAACAAATATCATACATACATACATACACTTCACGCCTGTCTCCCAGAGGGGTAGGCAGAGACTACAGATCTCCATTTGTCACGATCCTGACATACCCTTTCGCTTCATCTACATTCATACATCTTTTCATACATGACCTCCGGTTTCGAGTACTTTTCACGCCACCTTCGGTCAGACATCACCAATCTGGTCTTTATATGTCCTTCTGGGGCGACCTCTACTCACCCGGCCCATTACATCACCCATATAAATCTTTTTCGTCAATCGACTTTCATCCATTCTCTCCATATGCCCAAAACACCGAAGCATGCCCTTTTCAATCTTGGTCACTACGTCTTCCTTCAAACCGCAACTTTCCCTTATCACACTATTCCTTATCCTGTCATTCAATGTCACACTTTTCATGCTCCGCAATGACCGCATTTCTACGGCATTGACTTTACTTTTATGCTTCTTCTGCCATACCCAACTTTCACTCCCGTACATTAAGGTAGGTGCCAGTACAGCGTTATGGACAGCCAATCTTGCCTTTTTCGACATGAATTGGCTCTCCATAACACTGCGAAGGGCACCGTTAACCTTATTACCCGCACTCACTCTTCTTTCAATATCTTTGTCAAACTTGCCATCACTTGTAAATAGAGATCCCAAATATACAAACTCATCCACTTGTTCAACTTTCTCACCGTCAATCATGCACTCCCAAACTGTCCTTTCATTATTTTCGACTACCATTACTTTGGTCTTACTAACATTCACTTTCATTCCTTTCCCTTTCAATGACTCATTCATACAATTAATCATCTGCTGCAATTCATACGCCGACGGTGCAAGAAGAACTTGATCGTCAGCATATTAAAGGCATTTGATGATTAAACCACCCATATCTAGACCCCAATCACGACCTTTCAGATCTTCCAAACAACTGTCCATGAACAGATTGAACAGCCACGGAGACGCCACGCATCCCTGTCTGACACCTCTATGGATGCCAAACCAGTCTGAGTAGGTCCCGTTTACCCTGACACAGGCACTGGAATCATCATAAAGTGATTTCAAGGCCCGTACCAAGGTCTTGTCCAACCTGAACCGGGACAGCAGCAAGGTCCACAACTCATTCCTGGGTACCCGATCATAAGCCTTTTCTCAAATTAATAATTTGTTCAAAATACTTTCATACAGAGGATAATTAGTATGAGCTGACGATGATGATGAAGACGATGATGACTTTCATGAAGAGAAAATAATAACTTATAGGCTGATATTCAGAGAAGTTGCTTCTGAGTTTTCTCTAGAGGATCTCAGCTGAGCGCAAACTCGGATCTCACTGAGTAATTTCATGCGTCTTGTATTCAGAGTTATTTTTGTACGTTTTCTCAGCTGAGCTTGATCTTACTAATATTCGTGCTACGACTGACAACAAACTGTCAAACGGTACACCACAGATCAAAAATATATTGAATGAATGATTCTTGCCATAGATCAAACTGTTGTCAAACCTACGCTGAGATCGCCATGAGAACCCGATTTCAAGGCTCAAGTCTCAGCTCAGACATGACCGATTCTCACAAGACTGTTTCTCAACTGTGATTCATACAAATTCTTTGCTGAGACTGAGATTACATTGCATTTTGACAGTTCTGAGACTTAGACCAACTTCGTCTTAAGACTCAAAATACCAGCTTGTGATAAAGCAACAATTCACAACCCACATTCAACCACACCTAACTGTACCACAGTAAAGTCTTCGAACAGTGTGCGTCCGTGTCTCCCATTTGCCGGTACACATTCAAACGGCAAGGCCTCCGTATACCCTGATTACCCGACCCACATACCTCAATGCAGTATAAACTGGGTGCTTCCTTCGCGATTGCCACGTGAATATTGGAGAAGGTTGTAGGCACCGGCGACCGAGTATTATTAATATTGTACGAACGCAGTTGCGTTCCTGACGTTTATAGGAATACATGAAATTGCTTGTCTATGACCTCGCTTTTGGCCTAGTGAGAAAATGTTTTTGGTTTATTTTAGAGTTGCTGTTTTTTTTGGGGACACATTCCGGCTATCAAAGTTTTACACACGTTTGTTAATGGCATGCAGCGATTCCCGTAATTATTGTTCTTCTTAAGATTCGAAGCTTCGGGATATTTCTGATATTTGACGGTTTGGTGATTGTTTACTTACGGTAATAGCCTCAAAAGCATGCTTCTAAGTAGTGACGGCAACCTCAGCCCAACTTTTCTTTCTTGGTGGTCATAATAAGAGGCGACCGAGGGAACTCTCTCTACGGAGTTGTATAACCTAATACCCCCATCGCGATTTTAAACGGTTTTATTTAGCTCGACCCGTACAGTATTTTTACAATAGGACAACCAGAAGAACGGCAAAACGTCATCCATGCCAGGTGAATTAACCATTTACGCGAACCAAACGGTTTGCGTCTACTTTCATAATGCGAACCGCCAGGATGTGGAATGACTTGCCGGAGTCTGTGTTTCCTGCGCAGTACAGTCAGAAGGTTCTCAAGTCGCGGGTAAATAGGTACCTAATGATCAAGTGTGCTCCATCGTAGACCACATCGCTGCTTAAACATCAGGCATGATGATGGTCAAACGCTTGTTCAATGGTTTTAAAAAATAATTCTTCAGAGTACGGGCAGCAGCGCTCTCTGTAGGGATCGCATTTCCCCTCGAATTATTATGGAATTGGGAAAGGCCCTCGTCTGTGGACTTAATGTGACTGATGATGATAAGTAGTATAAATATCAGTACTTTTAATACTAGAGGTAAACACGTCATAGTCTTATTTCGAGTGTCCCCGAAAGTGTTATGGTAGATTGAGGGTTAAATAAAAAATGTTGGTATACAACGAAAGTAATAAGTCAGTTCGCGTTTCTTCAAAAATATTTTTTGTCAAGAAGTTTTCTCTCACAGAATAAATAAAATGCATACTTTACCGACTAAATTCAAACGCTTTACCTCATAAAGAACATAGTTTTATAGTTAGGTTCGTATATTCGATAAAATAGCGCTGTTATAAATATACTGAACGTCCATGTTGACATGAAAACTCATACAATAGACGTACAATCCTGAACCTTTCCGGATTTGATATTTAGTACATTTGAGAGATCAGATAACATTTGTTTAGCACTCTACATGTCGCAAAGACCTAAACGCACTGCACACTTGACGTAGTTGTTAACTTTGAACAAAGTGTAATAAAACGTATTATTTTTTAAAGCTTTGTTTATCTTGTAATTTATGTATAGTTAATTACCTTCTGGAATATACTTGAGAAACTATTTTTAAAGTGAAACTTTTATTACATCATCGTCTCGAACTTTTTCGTCTGTGTGTTGCATGTCGCGTGACGGTCGGCCGCGGAGTAGGGCGTTTCACCTTTACCGTGGTTTCGTAAAACCACACAACTTTTTTTGTATTTCTATCCTTCTCTTGTGTCATGTGAAACAAGCGAGACAGAACTACACCATGACAGGCTCTCAAGTATATTATAAGAGCTCTAACAGACTATATGTAAATATTTGTTCAGGTGAAATATTGCAACTCAATTTTGAAGCAGATATCCTCATCCGATTGGCCTAATGCCAAATGACAACGCATGGTTAACTGACATTTTTCTGAATGCAATATGGCGGCACAAACAAGATGGCGGCCTAATTATTTTGATGCACCCCTACAATGAAGCATGTTTTAAAAAAGTCGTTTTCGCTGTTAATTTAGTGAAGTTTTTAAAGTCGATAAAGGATAGCTGCTGTAAATGGGTTAAGTTGGATGCTAAACTGTCACGGACCAAAATATTATTTTACAACTGTAATAAAATATATTTTCTTCAATATTCTTATCTCCAAGCACACGATACTACTAACATTATTTCGATTGTTTGCAAAGTAACTAATTATATTTTTCTCAGTTACTCAAGTCTCTATGGCACCAAAGCGAGCATTACAATAAAACGATCAGATGATTTGATTTCAATAAGAATTAATCATTATTATATATTTTTGTATACAGTACAGTTTACATATATCGTACCAAAAACATGAAATAGTGAAATAGATAATCACACAGTCATTAGTACATAATCAAAAACGAACTTCGGATGACATAGAAACAAATTTAATATCTAAAAAAGTATTATTAAAAATATTATATTTTAACGTAGCAGAGGAAATAATATAATAATTCTATTTCAAAATAGCAGAGGTACCCTAGAGTATATGCCCTTACAAATCTCTCTCCACTCTTGTCGATTTCAACTTCTTAAAAGATAAAAAAACGCAGAGTGTTCTAAATAGTTTGTTAATATTTATGAGATTTTGAAAGCTCCTTTTTGTGCCACGTGGTGAAATCTCGGTACAAAAGCCGAATGTAAGCTCCAAGCTTCCGCTATGAGGTGTTCACACCCGAAAGTTATTTAATTTCGACGCCATATTGTGCGCGCAGAGTTTACACGGATTAGTTTTGTGGACGAGCTTTTACTTCGCAGCTTTACAAGCGTTGAATTTTCAATAAATAAACGCTAAAAGCTGACCCTTGCCATTGATTGGTCGATGAAAAATTTACATAATGTTTGACTTTCAACTAGTGAGTTGGATATAGCCTGGGTACGTGATGACCTCTAGGATTTCTAGCCGGCCATTGGAATATGTGCTTAATTACGTACTTACTGATTACATTTGACGGGCCCGTTGGTGTAGTTGTCAGCATGTCTGCCTCTATTCCGCAGGGTCGTGGGTTCGATTTCCATCGCTGACAGGGTTTAGGTGATGAGAGTTTAAGTACTTGTTGGATATGTCTGGGTGTTTTATTTGTACAAGTATCTATTTAAAAGAAAAAAATTAAGTATGTATATTTCGTTGTCTGAATTCCATAATACAAGTGCTATATTAGCTATCATAGCTACTGAACATGGCAATGTGTTATTCTAAAAATATTTAAAAAAATACTGTTTAGCAAGTGCCTCTGCCTACCCCTCTTTGGGATTAAAGGCGTGAAGTGTATTTATTTTTTTTAAATACTGATGGCTACAATAACAGATACAAAATCAATCATATCAATATACTATTGTGAAAGATACCGACACTTAAGGGTCATTATTTTATTTGATCGTTCAGGAATATTCCCATTTCAATCTTACCTATTATAGAGAATTTTGACGATGCTAAAGTTATATAGTCAAAATTAGTCAACAAAACATATAACAAAAAATACTTGCGTATTAATTTCAAAGGTATACCCCGGTAGTAGATACTAGGATAATTTCACCCTCTTTCCCGTCGCTGTGACTCCTGTTAGAGGCAACATCTACAACCGAGTCCAGAATAGACCAGAGCTCAATCAATAACGATATCTATAATTAGATAAGTATTTTAGCGTTAAAATCTTGAGGGTAACCTAATGCCTAAAATAATAAATCCTAATTAATTTCGACCAGAAATATTGATTAAAATTTTACACCGAACTAGCTGAGCCAGCAAACGTGATTTTGCCAATAATCTAAAACTTTTTTAAATAGATGAAGTAATATTAAATACGTATGAAGACCGGTGATTCGTTATTTTGTACGATTAAAATTGGACGTCAAATCGAAACTGGTGTAAATTAAATAATTTTTCAGTTAAAAATAAATGTCACATTAAAAATAATTCACTAACGGTACTTTTATAATTTTAAACGTTAATAATATTATATTTCTGTTGGGTAACGCACATTCGATATCAGTTGGAAGTTTTCTGGTATCTGTTTTATTGACGAAATGATGGCCGGGCCACACTTAACAATTACACCCTGTATAGCTAACTACTTTCATGCAAATCGATTCAAAACCGTAATAACCCCACTATCCTGCACTCCTTACACGCCTAAACACAGTACCAATTTAAATCAATTCCAAAGCCGTAATAACCCCGCCAACTCAGCTCAACAGCATAACGCAAGCGAAAGCGATGCATCGCTATCGCAACGCCGACTGCCAACCCGGTTGGAATGCAATAATCCACCCCGCATTAATTACAGAGTGACAATCCTAACTGGCAATTAAGTGCGAACTTGCGGCGGCATTCACTCGAGAATAGTTTCAGCGCGTAATCTATTCGCCGTTTGTTTCGTGCCCGCTGTATGCGGTTTAACAAGCTAATAACTGTCAGTTTACGGCTGTTGTAATTGTTCAATTTTATTTATAAACCAGCGGGACACAGATGTTAGCGGGATTTAACATGTTCCCGTGGGAATTCGGTAATGAGATATGGCGTAGTGGACGCGCCGCGATTTCATTCGCGTTGTTTTGGTGTGTCATACAAATTATACCAGCCTGTTTATATTGTCACGTACCACATGATTGTACCTATACACAGTGGCGCGCAGTGGCAATGCCCAAGGATTGACACTTATGTATAGGTAACTTGTCGTTACGAAACATAGGTAGACCTATCTACTCACTCACAAAACACAGGACTTTCGTTAGCCTATGTCGTGAGTACAACAAAAAAGATATAGCAATAACTCTATTATTATGTCGGGTAGCCAAAACACTAAGGTAGGCAGTGTCTTTTTGCCTATATGATGTGCACGCTACTGCCTATACATGGTATAGCCCAGCTGATTTTCAACCAAATAGGTTCAACCGTTCTTGAGTTATAAATAGTGTCTGGGTTATAATTAATCTTTGTTCTAATACTCGTTTTCTGAAGCAATAATCAGCAGACTCAAGTTGAGCTTGAAGATATCTGTCTCTGTTACACAATAACGATTAAAGCGAGAGAAAACTTGAACAGTAATCTGTGCTTGAGGGGAGTTTCAGCATACAGCTCGGTAATTAATCCATAATTACTTCGACTTTGTGAATGATTAATAATAATTTGTTTGTCGTAAAATAACGTTATGTATATGACAGTAGGTATTTGTTACATGTCCAGAGTCTTAAGCACATAAGTAACAATATGGAGTATATGAGAAGATCTAACATCCTTATTAGGTTAGTATTAGGCCCAATCCCAAAATAACATTTATCGAGTCGATTGGCAGGAACCCAATGCCATATAATATCAGAAACTTCGGTTTTACAAAAGACATACTCATTGGTGGCTTAGTTACGCGCTCTTTCAATCCCAATATATAAAACTCCCATATCCCACTTAACTGAATTTAACATTGTAGAGTGTTAAAAAAATAAAAATAAATACACTTCACGCCTTTAATCCCAAAGAGGGGTAGGCAGAGGCACTTCCTAAAGCAAGTACCCACGGTTCACCAAGCGTATTTAACCCAACGTGACAGGGGGTGAGCCCATCGCCGTTATAGCGTTCACACACCTTAGTATATAGTATCCCACCAACTGGACCACAGACGCTCGCCAGAGTGTTAAATTCAGTGAAATGAGAGATGTAGAGGGGGTAAAATGGGCTATGCAGAGGCACTTGTTAAGCAAAGGCCCACGGTTAACCAAGCATATTTAACCCAACGTGACAGGGGGTGAGCCTATCGCCGTTATTGGGTTCACACGCCTTGTGGTGTATTCGGGTTTCATCACGATGTTTTTCTTCATCGTATGAATGTTGTGTTGCGTACATAGGCTCAGAAAAAGAATCCCATTGGTACACGTCCAGTACAGCCGGTCTCGAACCCTCGACCTCCCGATTGCAAGTCAAGTATCCGACCAACTGGACCACGGACTCTCATTTCAATTCAACATTGCTATTCTATCATAAGCCCTATGGTGACGGCGAATAGAATACAATAAATAATATATAAGAGGCGATGAAGGAACCTTCCAGAGGCCTGGCAGCAGCGCTCTCTGTGAGTTTTGAGACAACTGCGATCGCCAACCCGTCTGCCAAGCGTGGCGATTATTGGCATTTCCCCACAAGGGATCATGGAAATCATTGAGGAAGCCCTCGTCCAGCAGTGGACGTCCTGTGGCTGATGATGATTCGTGACGTGTAATGATCCCAAAATAAAACAAATACATTTGGATAAATAGTTTATTCAATACCATTATGTATATAAAATGAAATCTCTACCTTATTGTTCTACTTTCAACTTTACCAAAATCTATGTACAGTTAGGCGTCTTGGTGTGTGTGCCAAGCTCTCTACAGTGCGAGTCCACAAATATTGCACTCAAATGTAATTTACTATCGATAATCATTAATGTACTATGAACCATTTATCTCTGGGGCAATTCTCAGGTAAACGAAATGTGCCGTTTAAATAGACAGTCAAATCATTTTTTGAGGAAACGCGCACTGACTTGACATTAAAAGTTTAAAACGGGTATCCTAGCGCCGTGCAAACAACGAAGGTAAGCTGAATGCTTGGTTAATCTTCGCGCTATAATACCCGTTTTAAACTTTTAATAGACAATAAAATTTTGTCAGATGCGACAATAATTCGCACGAATTTATGGCACCTTGTAAAGTACATACATCTACCTAATGCCATTTTCTAATAAAAATATGAATTGGAATCATTTTGTCCCGAAGTTCACGTAATTCGTAAAAAAAAAGTGCAACAGACTTCGTTATAGATAACGATGGAAAACCTTAGATTTTAATGTGACAGATTAAACTGAGAATTATCAATTAAGTATTACAAAGTCGGTGTTATATTATCAACAAAACTAAACGTGAATTTATTTAGAAAGTTTAAGAATAGTTTTTATTGTATACAGTTCGAAATTCTGACATGTATCATAATCACAAGGTCGTATTATCTCTTTACATTACACATACAAATTAAACTCTCCCAACGTAACTTGAGGAAAGAATTCTAAGTCATAGACAAAAAATAAAACAGTAGGAATAAAGTATGCATAAACACGAACGTCTGGATTTCATTCCGCATGCGGAACCAGCGCTCCGACGAAAGCATCAGTTCGGGAAACACCGTCTCTCAACAACCGTGGCACAATCTACCCTCCCCATCTCTCTGAATATTCTCGCTAAATTCATTAACATATTGGTCTCGTTGTTCCTGCACAGCCACAAATTCAAAATGTTTTCTGTCGGAGAGCATGTGTTAGAGAAGTAATAGTAAAAACAATTCAATTTTAATTTCTCCGCCAGGAGGCGCCAGTCGTTCCCCTTCGGTCCGTGGGAATCCAACAACTTGCACAATATAACCCTATCAGACTTGGACAGAATATTCGTCCTGTAATTATTGTCGGAACTAACATTACTGGAACGGTAACTGTTACCGTTCTTATAAACAAAGTCGTAACGCCCCTCCTTTTTCGATAAAGACGAGTAATTGAAAGGATTCTCCAAAATGTTCACAGAATGACCCATTTCCGTGGCACTGTACCGTACATTGGATCCGAAATTGAAATTTAAGTCGTTGGTCTTAAGGTTGAATATCACAGGGGAAGCCTGACTCTGCGTCTGGTAAATGGACATGTTTAGTTCCAAACAATTTATGGAATCCGTTTGCTGCAGAACGAAATTACATTGTAAAGGAGCGTTCATATTCCAGACGCGCGTGTAAGGTAACTCCTGATGCTTGTCTCCGCCTCGAAGATGCCAGCCGGGTCCCAGCTCGCGTACGTGGACACATAAATCTGAGCAGCCTTCTTGGAAATAAATCGTTTTCGGGTCGCACAGGAGAGTCGCCCCCGCCCGCCTCTCGCTTTCCGCGCACTCGTAAAATGCATACGGCGTGTCGTTCAAAACGTGCACTTTCAAATTGTAGGAGCGTGCCTCATTGTCCAATCTCTTGGAGACGAATATCACAAGCTTCAATGCTTTAGCATCCAAACCGCTGAAACTTCTCCCGACTAGCACAAAGTCGCTTAGAAATTCGGACACAAGGAAAACTTTTCCGGGGTCGACCTGAGCGAACAAAGGCGTTCCGGGAGTTTCTTGGCCGAGTGTCAAAACTTTGCGCCATTCCCGGGTGTTGATCTCTTCAGGCTTCTGCAGGATTGAAAGCACCCAAGTGCCATTTTTCAGACAAGCGTAATGGGGGAATGACAAGACAACGGACTTGCGAAAATGCATACTCTTCGGACTGCACCTTATGACTGGACTCAGCTGCGCCTCACCTGAGGGGTAAATAAAATTCCTTAGCGAAATAGCCGACGGGATTCTCAGCTGCAACGAGGCTGTTTCCGGTAACAAATGGCTTTCCCCTACTTGGAAATGTGGAAATACGGAGGCATGTCGGAACTAACGGCACTTCTAAGGTGGAAAGTGCTCTTAAAAGATATATATGCGCTTTAAAAAGCAAGAGGTCCAGTTATTCTTGAATTCCCTGTACAATTGATTCAGTTTATTTACACGGCGGTTTTCCAACAAATACGAGCTGTCTGAACAAAAATTTTAGATCGAGTTTTAAAAATTGCGCCGACGGAACTATCTGAAATTGCCTGCCAATTCAATTTCGTTTCCCAAAGTTACGCTCTGGTTAAATCGGGCTGTTATATAAACCAGTTGTGACCTAGTAAAGGTCAGGTAGGCATGCAGGCCAGACAAGCTATTCCGGAACGAGGTACGACCTATTTCCAATACGCCTCACTCAATTTACATTGCAGCATCTTTTGTAATGCGCGACCTCTCGGAGTGGTCTAGATTCCGTAAATATCGATGCTTTTAGTCGTTGCCATTTTAGTATCGATTAGCTGTAGACATGGATTTTTTTTTATAGAACCAAATCTTAAGTGTGTCACTAAAAATTTCATTTTAGGATTACTAGATATAGAACAATTGGGTCAATCAACGAGAAATATCGGATGAAACTCACCTTCCTGCAGCAAAGGTCGATTCCACTCTTCGTCAGTTATTTCTATGGAGAATAATTCTTCATCTTCAATCGTATTATCAGGTACGAACATGTCTACACCACACTTGCGTATGTTCAGCCAACTGCCTTCTTTTGTCACTATTTTAGAAACTGCCGTGTCATTTTGAGATCGTAAAATTTTTGAATCAATCGATACGTTGTTCTTCAAGGACGGTGACATCTCTAAACTTTCGTTGCAGTAGGACGAACCCGCTGAAAGGGAAAATACAATTGTACAGTCTGAAAGAGATGGAAGTAGACAAAATGAGGTGCGTGAACTCACAGCTCAAAAAGCAGCTAGAATCAGACTGGTCTGAGGGATGAGCGTCCTTGCAAGCATATGTCCTCTCTGTGCAATCGTGGCCCTCATTTCTTACCTCTTGATCTATTGGCGACATGTAACTGAAAGATAATTACTCCAATGAATCGTCGGAAAATAAACATTTGAAAATATCAAAGGTAGAGAAAGATTTTTTTAAAAGTTGGTAGGTGTTTCAGTTTTAGAGTATGCTCTTTAAGTTAATCTTGATAATCTATTATTGTGTATTATTTTTATGTTTGTGTGGGATAATGATCATAATAATGTCCAAAGATTTTAAAGGCGATTTCAAAAGAGCGTGTAAGTGAACCAAAAATGTCCTCATTACTATCATCTGAGCCCATATGTCCTAGAAATAGTTAAAAATAAAGATTTTTTTTCTGGTCAGTATATACAGATGTGATAATACATAGTTTTTGTACAAATAGGTACACTCCATTCGTTGTTACTTTGATTGTTACCTAGTTGACAGTTGTGGCACTTCGTACAAATGCTCCTGGTGATTTGTGTGGGTAGAAGTACTCATCAGCCTGTGGGTCCTTCTCGAGTCCATCGTTTGGAACTCTTCGTGAATCGTCAAGTCCGGCTGGTTCGTGAGAGTACGTTTTATTACGCTTCCAATGTAATTTGAACCTAAACAACAAAGAAACTTTGAACAAAAATGCACATTAATTTCTTGTTATTAATAATTTATTTACCGAGTTGGCGTAGCACAAAGTTATTTTAGTATAATTGGTTGTTGATAAAGCGAGTTGTATAATTCAGTCAGAACTATACTTTTATTATCTTAACTAAGCATTAGCTTACTTTTCCCTAATATTTATGTCGACTTGCTTCAAATATTGTTGGTGGATATTAATTTTACTCTCCAACAAGTTAGTAAGCTGTACCTTGTGATACGTGACCTAGGAGATCATGTTTTCAAAGACTCCACGGGAGATCCTTTGGAGACATTAACAATATGGTGAGTGATCTTACTGTGTATGTGAACCTACTATATATTATATGAATAACTCGTATGACAATAACACAAAATAATACGTCAATAAAAGCTTTTTCGGAGTAAACATAGGTTCCGTTGGATAAATAAAACTTACCAGGTTGAGATTTAGTGTAAGGCTCGCTCAGTTTCAGTTTCAAATACTTTATACCGAGCAACACCACTATTATAAATATGAGTAGCGCTACCAATAGTGCCATGAACTGTAGCCAATAAGATGAGCCTGTAATAAAACGAAATATTCATGACAAGGCATTTCCTTATTGGATTTTGGGTAACACAGAGTCATAAATATTTATTGCATCCCGGCGAGATTTTGTCGAATACCAAGTGAAAAGAATCAGTAATGTTTAATTTTCTGATGTATGTACATGATAATATTATGTTGCGAGAAATGGTAATTTACCGAATAATGTTCTGAGGCAGTGAAAACATCATTCCAATTTATATTAAAAATTCAATACTATACACCAGAAGCAAGAAAGTCTTACTAACTACTCATTTCCGTGTGAAGTGGTTCGTCAAAATTTTTTGTCTTTATGTATTTGTTTCATTTCATTGATTTGCAATAAATTTTAGTTACCTTTTGTGCCACCGGTCCTTGATATTGTGTACAACTCTAACAGAACCTTCGACATATCTAAGCAAACACAAACTCTGCTTTGACAGCTAGAATCATGCTTAAGTTTTGTCAAACCCCATATTTAAGTGACAGATATGAAATTTTGTATTATAATTCTCAACCTTGGAAGGTCGCGCGCTAGCTAGCACGCGTAACAAGATGCTAGCCCTGTTTGATTGGCTGCTATTTATTTATTTGCTTCAGACAGAATGATATTGCTATGTCACTCTAAATGGTTTTCACTTGTTTCTACAAATCGAAATGCGTAATTATTGTCTTTTTGTTTCTTTCTTGGAACGCGCGGGGATAGGCAGATCCAAACGTTGTTGATGGCATTAAATTACAGAACAATTACATTTTTTTAGTGACTGACTTATATTAGGGACATTTCTCACCGTCATGCACAAAGTTGCTCTTCGACGTTCTGACACACATTGGACACTGCACCACTTGGTAATCCTTCCCGGGGCAGGATGTGGTGGACAGACACTTTCTCCTTCTGGTTTGAAGGCAGTCCGAATCGCAAATGGACCATTCCGACCATTGGGACCATCGACCTAGGGGATTATGGTATTTTAGATAGGAATACTTACAATTGTTTATCCTTATCCTTATTATATAGCCTTCTACCCGCAATATGTATTTAACGAGTAGTAATACTCGACCACTAACTACTACTTGCTATCTTGTTATTTTTTTAAAATGGAGAGAAATTCTGCAAAAATATTTTTCTCATAATGTAATCATTTCTCGAATTTGAAAAAGTTTAAAAAAAACTTACCAAGCATAACATCGGCGGATTCCTCTACTAATTCGTCAAGTCCATCCACGTACATATCTGTCCAAAAACACAATTATTATTGTAGAATCCTCAGAGCGTCTGTGGTCCAGTTGTTCGGACCCTTGACTTGTGACCGGGAGGTCCCGGGTTCGAGTCCGGCTACTGGATGTGTACCAATGGGACTCTTTTTCAGAGCCTATGTACGCAACGCAACGCTCGTACGGTGAAGGACAACATCGTGTGAAACCCGCACACCACAAGGTGTGTGAACCCTATAACGGCGATGGGCTCACCCCCTGTCACGTTGGGTTAAATACGCTTGGTGAACCGTGGGTATTTGCATTGCCAAGTGCCTCTGCCTACCCCTCTTTGGGATTAAAGGCGTAAAGTGTATTTTTTTTTTATTTATTTAATCCTCAGTGTAACTGAAAAAAAGTAATTGCCCCACCTTCATAGGTAAGCAATCCTTGATCGACGATCAAATAGACTACAGTCAATTGTATGGGAAGTAAGTTTGCTGACGTCAACAAATCTTGAAGGATATTCGACTACCTATACATATATTCAATGATACTTTTCTTTCATAAACTACTGTAACTACACACATCAAAAGTGTCTAGGGATCAAGAACATTTTTAGCTCTAAAAAGTAATCTAATATATTTTAATCAAATCTAATCTTCTGGATTGATCTCCTACTTAATTCCCCATGCCTGTATTTATTACAAACGGTTATTCCCTTTAAACCCCATTTCCGTAGAAATTTCGAGAATTCCTTTCTTAGTGCATCAGTACGATACCTAAGCTACGCCCCATCCAAAATTCAAATGTCTACGTCTAGCGGTTTGGGTTGTGCGTTGACATATCAGTCAGTCTATTTCACCTTTTATATATTTACACACATCAAAAGTGTCTAGGGATCAAGTATATTTTAGAAGATTACAATGAAGACTACATTTTACAAAAACTGAAATCATTCATAATTTATTCAAAATGTGGTGATAAGTCATTGATACAGGCATGGGGAATTTGGTAGAAGACCAATCCAGAAGATTAGATTTGATTTAAATAAATTAGATTTTTTTAGAGCTAAAAATTTTGATCCCTAGACACTTTTGATGTGTGTAGATTCTGATTCCCAAAACAATATCTCACCAAGGTCACAGTTAAGGCAGTCGGGTGTCTTCTGTATAGCTGAGCCAACACAGGGTTGTCCACCGTTGAGGGGTCGAGGGGCGGTGCAGGACCG